>AFIY01001176.1:0-21322 GCA_000223825.2 Zymoseptoria passerinii SP63 | reverse complement strand
CTAGCCTACTAGCGACACTAGGGTACTCTTCTTCCTACTATATAGTAAGCTATAGGCTAGCTTTTAGTAGCTTAAATAAGAGCTCTTATCGTTAGCTATTTAAACGTACTATCCGGCGTCTTTTAGAGGGTGTTTTTCGAATAGTAATTACATAGGCGCTACGGCTCGGTTCGGCGATTTGAAAAATTCGAGGTATATATCTATATCGTAGTCTTACTACTTATAAATATCTATAGTATTAACGACTAGGTAGGCCTTTATTAGCTTTAACTAAAACTATTATTATCTACTACTACTACTACTACCGTATCCGGCTCTTAAAGTCTACTAAGTCTAGTACTCTTAAAATCTACTAAGTCTAGCCCTTCTACTATCGAGTCCCTTCTTTTTAATCTACTACTAAGTCTAGCGCTCTTAAAATCCGCTACTAACCCCCTTGCTTTTTAATCTACCCTACTAAGTCCCTTAAATCCAAGAAACGTCTAAGGTAGTCGAATTCAAGAAGGCGCGGTATAAGAGCGTTACACGCTCTTAAAAGAGTAAATGGAAGTGTAGAAGGTAACGTTCAAACGTGGATACCAATTAGTCAGCAGATCTTGCTCCTGCGCTGCTACAATTCCGGCCGGCCCGCCGAATGACTATATTACAGAGCCGTTGGACAGAACTGGAGAAGCTGTAGCGAATGCATGGGTCGACCAGGTACATACTCACTGGTAGCGGACACAAACGCAAGGCTTGAAGCTACGACAATATCCCGTCGCGCGGAAGATCTCGCTAGTGCAAGTAACACCCTACCAGTGCAGGAGAAGCCCGCCACATTCAGCGATCCTCGCCGTAAACCTCCAACAGACATGGCACCTCTCCGACGACCCTTGAATGTACCACCCGTCAAGAGCTACGACTGGGACTCAGTCAACGACGCCCGAAAACGAAGACCTTCCCACTTTGGCTACATCCAAGAAACGGACGCTGGGATGCTGGCTCCCAAACCTTGCATACACTGCAGTCTCCATCGAAACGCGCATGATGACACGCCGATGGCGTGTAGGGTCTATGATCCCGCGACTATTTCCAAATATTCTAAAGCTACGGCGATTGGCTCGAAGAAGTGTGGGTGGTGCTGGATGAGTAATGCGGAGTGTTCTTTTGTGCGGGAGGCGCAGATGGAAGCGGAGCGGGCGGCGAAGGGCTGATTTTGGAGGTTGTGCCTTGCGCAATCATGGGGTCTCCCGTCTCCTTCGAGGACGATGATGCCGGTGTCCGCTGAAATGAGATAGCGGCACTCGTGGTCTATGCGAAGAACACCACCTTGGCGAACGACAACATCCAGGACAGCGACACTTGTCTTTCCACCCCGAAAATAATGCGACCGTCGCAACAGTTCCCGACCGACTCCAACGCCGCGCCACTTCAGCGGTGCTCACCTCTTCCTTTGAATATACCGAGTTCCAAGCTCAGATGCTCCCAGCCAGTAGACTGTACCATTCCAGCCGGTAGAGATTGCAGAGACCGAGTTCTGGCCAGACCCTCGTCGCCAGCCATAGAAACTGTCGCTGGTCCGCTGCCAGTGAGCTACCATACTGCGGTCATCGAGCCACAACGGAATCAAATGCCTCTCGAGTGCAAACATTGGACAAGTCCCGTGGCGGTGGTAGCCGGAAGAGGGTAAGACATGGTTTGCATGGCATGTGCCGTCTCAGGAGGTAAATCATCTTGCGCAGCTCTGGCGGAAAGTTCGTGAAGCGGGCGAAGGACCTTGGCTTCTCACGGAATTGGGGTCCCTGCGGAAGTAGTGATCGTAAACGCTTGGGTCGTCTGAGGAAGGTCTATCTTGGGTAAAGTTGAACGAGCGAAAAACACAGCGGACGGAGCTGAGCTGACCAGCTATCTTGCCGTATACGCTGTCTACGCTTGTTCGCCAGTCTTGGAATGATATCACGCAGTCGAAGAGTGCGTGGTCATGACCGAGACTCGCCGACCATATCCCTAGGTTATGCATGAGTTAATCCCAAGGGATGGCATTGGTCACGGCTCCCCACAGCGCGGACTGCACTTTTTCCAGCAGAGGGCTTTGAGAATTGACAGAAGAGTCATGGTGTCCGGAATAAAAGGTCGGCCGAAGAGGCAATGGTTTCAGGAAGACACCCGCAGCCACCTGCCCGTCCTACAGTAAGCGGCGATTTGCAAAAGGCACGCCTACGACGATGTCGAGATTGTTACACTTTTCGTCTAGCACTGCTAACGCTACAGTAGTAGCGGCCAGCGTCAATTGCTGCCCGCTTATATCATACGCCTTCACGACTTCTTCTACCTAGCGGCTCGTCGACTCCGATACTTATAGCATGGTCGCCGTTTCCTAGTAGGAGGTACGCTCCTAGAGACCCGTTGTAGCCCCTGCCAGCGGAGGCTGGATATGTAGCACATCTCGTAGGGAATCGACCTAATAGGCCACTATTGACACGGACACATTAATATGCCACGACTTTGCCGACAGATAGCTGGCAATGCTAGCATGACTGATAGAGTCTTACAATGTGCCCGTTCCGTCATACGCTCTCATAACGTCGCCGAGGAGCAGAGTGAGTAGATGTAGTGTAGTTATAGGAGATGTGATGACATACGACTACTATGCCTTGTCTCGAAACGACTACGCATATTGGACTATCCCGCCCCAAGTCAAAAGCAGTGTTCATTAGTCTTTCGGCCTCCAGTAGTTCCTTCAGGATATCCGCAACCTATGGCGGTTGCGAGACCAAGATTCTCCGCGGGTTGCCGTCCGCATCGGGCACGTATCTACATCGGAACATCTTATGATGCTATAGCACTACATTCTAAGCACTCGTGAATCGATCTCGATCCACGGACACCGAGTCGAAATAGTAGGCGAAGCCCAGGTTGAATGTCGGCGAGGTCGGGTCGATCTGGTACCGTTGCCAATGATATTTTTCCGCGCCGGATAGTTGACTCTCGTCCAGTCCAGGTGCCGGCTAGAACTTTCCCGACTTGTTCTCAATCTCTCGGCCCATCTGCGAAAGATCAAGCTATGCCATGGCGCGCCAACTGAGTTGCACGCCGAATTCTTCGTTGATGGCTAAGAGTATGCGCAATTGTAGCGCCGAGTCTCCTCCCAGCTCCGAGACTCTAGAACGAGAAGTCACCATTACACCGGAACGCCCTCTGTCACCAAGCATTTTTCGCCAGAGTGTTGCGGCCCGTGACAGATCGTGTTCGAAGACAGAGCCGCTCGCTCACGAGTATGCTCTTGGCTCGGCAGCGAAAGCTCTCGTGGCGGCGACATTACTCACGCATATCCGTACCTCTGGAGGTAAAGGCCGTCGGGATGGACAAGCAGCTGGATCGAGCCATGCGGTGCATTCGTAGCGCAAGTATCAGCGGGTGGAAAGTTGCGTACAGCCTCGCTACCTATGAGCGCGCGCAGTTTGTGTAGTACTGCCTGTCATGGTATGCGTTCCTTTCGCCGTTCTTCGACCGCTGCTTCACTCGAGGCCCTGTCTCGATGATGTTTGGCAGAATAGCATGATCCTGGCGTCGTGGTTGAGAGATCGCCATGAACCAGTAGTGCAAATAGAGGCATATTTGCACCGCGAGTGAAGTTGCGCAAGTCAGGATGTCAACAAGATGTCGAGGAAGAAGATCCGTGAAGCTGTGAAGCGAGTGTGGCAGATCTTCGGCAGATTGCAGTCGCCATGGGGATAATCTCATCTCAGCTGTGAAAGATCACGACTGGAAGATTTCGTCGTTGGTCGTGGTCAAATCACTAAATTGCTGAGAGAGAGAGATGGTCAAGAAGTCTTCTTGTTGAGTGAAACTTGCCTGGTATAAGGTAGATTCTAATTCCAGCAAGCGGTCCGCCGTTGTCAAATCCTCATATATTCCAAGGCACAGCCACGACTGCGCCCTACACGTAATCTAGCAATCGACTGAAACGGGCATCCGTCTTCCTCGACGAAGTTGGATTTCGTTGTGGTAGACGACTTGCTCCTCCTCTTCCAGACAGTCTGGAAAAGCGACTCGAAGTCCCTGATCACGATTACCATCGGAGCGAGGTCGTGAATACGGCTGTCTGACGGATATCGTTTCAAGCGACAAGCATACCATATCAAGGCAACATCCTTCCCCGACATGACTTACGACGACATGACCACAATCATCGAAGCGACCTCACTATCCTCCGTGACGAGCATCGCCACGAACCCGCCTCCGCATCCCAACGCTCCGTCCGACATCCCGAAACTGCCGCTTGTCCTGTACATCGCGCGAGTGCCGGGAAGTCGCGATGTCTTCCTCACGCCGATGAAGCCACGCGAAAAGGTCGTGTCCGCGGAGGACGTCCAGAGCTCGCTCTACTACGTTCATGTCAATTGCGAGGAGGACCTTCAAGCGACTTGTCACGCGCCTTCGTCAGCCAATGCGGATGCCGGCCAGCTGGCGGCGATGTGCGAGAATGAAATCAAGAGAAAGCCAATTATTCCAAGAAGACTGAGACCGACGCTGCCTCCTTACCCTCTGGACGACCGAATCATGCCGACCTATCCTTCACGACCGCCAAGTCCGCCGCAGCGCAAACAGATCGCCCGAAAGCCGGTCAAAAACAGCTCGAGCGGACACTTCCCATCCGAGACCCAGCAATTAAACCTCCCCGTACTGCGGCCTCGCCCACTACCATCACCTCCACATGACGAAGAACCATACGAAGTATCCCTCCACGCCGAAAACATTCGCCTCCTCCACCACGCCGAGCACTCCCACGACAACAATCCATATCACCGCGAATACCCTTCATCCACCCCACCTCTCCACCCATCCGAGCTCCCTCCCCCAGGCTCCCTCACCCTCATCCGCCGCGACCCCTCCTCCAACGAACAATGGAACGTCGGCCTGATCCACGACCCCCCAATCCACGAGATCAGCTCCGCCGCACTCCGTTCTCCGACCGCGGCGGCGAGGACCAAACGTGGAGGAGCGCCGCTATATCTCGACATTTCGAATCCCGGCTACGAAAAATTCCTCGCCGGCGACGAAGAGCGGACGGGCTCTCGCACCAGCACTTCCTCCACTTCCTCCTCCGACAGTGATCCTCCACCACCAGACGGCGTCTTCCGAAGACGACTGTTCATGCCTGGGTCCCAACTCAGCGAGCACAGCTACGGTCACTCCCGCTTCGCATCGACCGACTCCACGAATTCCCTTCCACGACGACAACATCCCGGCAGATCCCCCGCCGCCATCGACGACCGTCGCCATAAAGGATACACCTTCACGAGTCCCTGGTCCGGACGCTGCGAGTTCTCCACAGGCACGACGGGGAAGAGTCTCACATGTCGCCACATCTTGCCTGTTCATCATCCGGGAGGAGGAAGAGGAGGAGGAGGGAGGAGGAGGAGGAGGAGCGGCATCCGAAGTCAGCGAGCTACGCTTCAACCTCCCCACATCCAGCCGCACAGCCGAAGCCGTCAAGTCGGCGCGACGAACCTCCCCCTTCCACGGATCGCAGCAGGTTCGCAGCAGCACCTTCGGAGACGACGGATGGGACTCCTCCCTCCGGTCGAGCATGTTCACGACGAGCGAGGACGGTAAGATGGACCTCAGCCTCGGACAAGAGAGAGCGGGAGGAGGATTCGGGGGTAAACGGGCGAAATTGGGGAAATTGATCGTTCAGCCGGCGGGATTGGAGATGTTGGATTTGTTGGTGGCGGCGAATGTGGGGTTGTGGTGGAGGGCTTATCAGAGGGGTTGAGGTTTGTGAGGGTATGATATGTGGATGTATACGTTAAAGATGGACGCATGGGTGATGGTGATGGATCTTTGGTGGAACTTGGGTGTGGACTTTGGCTGTGGGACTGCTGCCGGGCTGGATATCTCCAGTGCATATTCAATGCATTACCAAGCCCCATCCAACGTCGTGGTGTATGTACATATATGCGTGGACATCGCTTACCTGAACTAATGACAGCCATGCATAGCTAAGTGAAGCAGACGTCCTCTCCCAAGCGAAGCGGCTCCTCATAACTTCGTGTGAAGCGTGCAAACCTCAATCAATCCGCCATGCCACTCTCCTCCCCTCCTCACCGCTCACACTCGTTCATTACACAGCTGAACCCAATTACTCGTTCCCTCCTCGGTTAACCCGAGCAGTAAGAAAGAAGAAGAACACGGAAAACCCGAACAGCGCTCCCGCATCTCCCTCCTCCGCATATCTCACCCGTACCAGAAAACCACAAACCACAATCAAACAACAACAACCATCAAACAACAACGAAGTGAACGAACGACATACTCCGCCTTTCCCGCCGTCAACCCACACTAAAGCAGCCCCTCCTCATCCGTCCTACGCCGTCTCGTCTCGTCTCAGTCCTCCTCCATCCTCCTCCCAGGACGTCACTCACCACATAAAACACACAAACCACAATCCAAGTCTTTCCATTTCTCTATCCGCACCACGCTTTACGGGGAACTCGAACACCCGCCCCGTCCCGCCCCATTCCATCTCCCATTCATCAACAACCACAATCACCTGTGCACCACGGTCCACTCAACAAGTACCAAGGACCAACCCTCCTCTCCGCACTCGCCACACAACCCTCATCCCGGAGATCTCATAGACTCATAGTCGGCGACCAACAAGCAAGACCCCCGCTCGCTCGCGGCCGTGCGACAGAGAAGAAGAAGAAGAAAAACGTGCGCCGTTATGTGAGACAGTGATGAGAACCGTGGAGCGAAAAGCCGAAATGGTCGGGTCCACGGATTCACACGGGTGGAAACTTTTTCGGAACGGCGGTCTGGAAACCACGGAACGAATTCGGGGAGCGTGCATGGGGGAGTCTATTATTCAGTGATTTGGGCATGACACGGGTGTGACGGACATCGGGAGGATCGGTGTTCGATTTTTTTTTTTTCGAAGATTTAGACACCGACGGGGAGAGAGGGGTGGGGGGGGGGTTCGTTTGCGATGGTTTGCGACGGCGCAGGGGTTGGTTGTCGGGCGAGGGGGCGGAGGGGATTGTGGAATGGGTGGGTTGCTGAGACATGTGCGGGTCCCATTATTGTCGAAGGGGGGCGTGGTCAATCCGGTACCTCGTGGGAATTATTGGTTGTTGCCATTGTATTGTACCGTGCGACTTGATATCGAACGGTCGCCGATAGAAGTAGACCGCTAAGTTAAAAAATAAAAAAAAATAAAAAGAGGCGGCTAATATTACCGCACCTCTATCGTGTCGTGCATCGCGCCGGCACCGCCAGAGTGGAACGACCGGGACTCGCGAGGAAGAGCTAAAGCCTAGAACTAGAACGGACCGGAAAGTTGTTCCTTCTCGTGGAGATTAGGTTCATGGCCCCACCTCCCGTGAGGGGAAAGGAAGGGCATGCCGGGGCGAAAGTCTGCCCTGTCCTCTGGGTTGATCCCTCCTAAAATGTGTTTCAAAAATAAAAAAGAAGAAGCACATCTTGACTGTGATGAGTGAGCCACGACAAGAGACAAATCCAACCCCAGGTCACAACCACCAAAATGCACACTGGATTGCTCATCATCCAGTCTGATGGGATCTTTATCGCCACCGCCATTCCGTTTTCCATGTGCGTCCCGAGATGAACGGATAGGAAGGAGGTACTTGTCTTTCTTCGCATCATTATTATCTAACTTATCGTATGCACACACATTAATTATTAGTAGAACTACGTGACGTGTCGTGACGTGACGTGTCGTGACTTGACGTGTCGGGCATCGGGCAAATAGTTCTAATACGACGGGTCGGACGGGAGCGGTCTGGGCTTTTGTTGGACATGGTTGATATGCTTGTCGACTCCTGTCCACCGGGGGAACGAGCCCATTCGCTGCCCCAGACGATTTTGTGATGCACAGAAATTATCAAACATGTGCCCACGGCCCATGGGAGAAGTAAACCGCCCCAGTTGCCAGGAAACGGGGAAGCGTTATAGATGCAACGGTTACCTTTATTCGTGGCAGGGGTATACATAGAATTAATCCGGTACGGTGGTGGAGAAAGTATTTATTCCAAGAGTCGCCTTCCTCCGCTTTCCTTCAACAAATCACTGCTGGATCTTGCCATTGAATATATCAATCGACATCATCCACTCAGGCAATCATCATCGACCGTCACTCAACAACTCAATAACACTCGTCGCCAGCAAATCCCCCACGGCTCCTCCAACAACCACGCTCAACATCACACCGTAACCACCACCACCTCAAACCGACCAAAATGACCGACACCATGCCCCTCCCAACCCAACGCTCCCCCCTCCCCCGCAACTCCTCCAGCGAATCCTTCTCCGCCGAAGACCTCACCAACGCCCTCAAAGCGTCCGCCACCAAACCCAAAAACCACGCCATCCTCCTCGCTCAACAAACGGTGCCGCCTCCTCCATCACCCATGCACTCCCGCCCGGCATCGCGACGCTCTCAACAACAACAACAACAACAATAGTCGGAGATGAGAGAAATGAATGGACTTCCGTTCCAAGCGATGTTCTTGACTTGTTCGATGGGTCTTGGATCAATCCAGCGGAGACTTCTCACACAAACAAAATTTCCGGCGTACTTCTTTGGTGGTGGACTGCACAGATGATATCCCAGCCTTGCACGGCTTCGCAAGGCGCTTTTTTTTCTTTCTTTTTCCTCTCCGAGAGACAACGGGACACGTGGGTTGGTCTGGTTTCCGCGTTATTTCACAACTTTTGGGCTATCATGGTGCTGTTTGGCGTTTTGGACATTGGAAGCATGGGAGATACACCTTTTGACGCAAATCGCGAAGATGGCTCAGGAAGGGTGATGGGCTCGGGGCTCGGGCTCTCGGACTACTTTGTACTTAAAACTCATATCATCTCTAATAATTGCCATGTCCCCGGCGGCGGCGCCGGTTCGTCGATCCCACCTGACTTCACGAGGCTCCCTCCCTTCGACCCATCGACTCAAAGGTCTTGCACAACCGACACTTACATGAACTCAGTTCTCCTCAACCCAAACTCCGTGAATCATCCTCATCCAACCCCCCACCTCTCCCGAGCAACCTCATCCCCGACCCGCCGAAGCAACCCTCCCTCCAGTCTCATCAACGAACACATCCAACCCAGAAAGTCGAGGATGTATCCGAATTCACAAAACCCAGCTTCGCGGAAGTCGAAAGCGGGAATTAGGAAACGTGAAAACCATGGTTGAAACCGGGCTGCGACTCGCGACGAATGGAGCCGATCGCTTTCCCGTGTCGATCAACAAGCGGAACCGGGTGGGTGGTGGTGATTGACGTGGACAGAATCGGGGCACGAATCGACGACAAGTATCACAGCCGCGCGTGTGGTTGAAAATGACGGGAGGCTTAGGGTTAGAATAGGGGTGAGTGTTGAACTGGAGAAGCTTCTTGGCCGCCGGAAAGCCACCAAGGTAGTAGATAGGTAGGCCCCGAGAATAACCAGTGTCCACTACTGACTGCTTGGAACGACTGGAGGGTACTTGAGGAGGATGTATAAGCTCGCCGCCTCGGTTCTGCATACAAGAACGCATGACAACCTGCATTTCGAACATGTCAAACAAACACGTCAGACAAACACATGTGTCGAGACCAACGCTTCGACTTGCCTCTTTTCGCCATTGCCCATGGTTACGTATACGAGCACGCTTCATAGATATACATGCCCGAAAACTCCGCGATCCAGCAGCCTCGATCCATCTAGTCCATCATCTCAACATCGCCATCCTCCTCCTCCTCCTCCTCGTCCTCGTCCGCGGCCAACATCTGCACCTCATCAACCCCCTCCTTCTCCTTCGCATCGACCGGCAAGAAAACATCAATCCCACCCGTACCCACCCCACCGATCCTCCCCGCCACGATCCTCGCACTCGGACCCGCGAAATTATCCCCTTCGCCCTCCAACACGGCGTCCCGCAAAAAGTTGACTGTCGTCTCGAAACTCATCTTCATGAAGGGACTGGGGTTGCCTCGGTATCCCATGCGGCTGAACGCCTGGTATACACCATCTCGGGTCATGTAGTCCGCGATCAGCATCAGATGTCTGGGATCGACCTGGATGCCGTGACCGCCGAAGACACCCGCCAACTCCTTGACGATGGCATTGCGGGCGGCTTCGACGCCGTAGTGGACGAGGATGTCGTGGATGGAGTTCGTGTACAAGTGATGCGGGTGGATGATGTGCTGCAACTCCCACATGGCGGGGATGTTGACTCCTGAAGCGGCGAGGATTGCGTCCGAGTGCTTGGCTTCCTTCATCGCTTCCTCGTCGATCATGCACATGGCGATGCCGGGCACGGATTGAATGAGAGAGGCGTGAAGTGCGGACTCTAGAATGTGGAGCATGAGAATCTTGGCGGTTGCTGAGTCGTACTCCAGAGTAAAGGAGCAGGATGCGCCCGTTTCGTCGTCAAAGGAGAATGCGATGATGTCGTTCGTCTTCGAGTCGGACTTGATGCGTATCTCGCGGTCTTTGGCGGACAACACGCGAGGCGAAGGACTCTCGCGGGCGGGTGTCGCTCGCGGTGAGCCGCCGTAGGCCTCATCCTCCTCGGAAGATTCCTCCGGCTCGGGAGTTGCTGCACGCTGCTTGATGGCCTGCTCTTCCTCATCCTCAAACGCTTCATACCCAGCCTGCTGCTTGTTGCTCTTCATCTTGTCGCGCGTGGCATCATCATCGCCCTCGCTGTCGGAGTCGTCGTCACCGCCCTCGCGATTCGCCTCCGGACGGTTGCTCTCTTGCTCAATGGCGCCGGCAGACTTGCCAATATCAGGCATTGCATCGTCTCTACCGGCGGTCTTCAAAGTCTTCGCATCGCCACGCTTCTTCAATTCCTTGCGGGTGCTGGCTTGCAGGCGCGGTAACAGGCGATGCTCGATGGTATTTACCACATCCGCGATCGTGATGGCGTATTCTTTGGAGTACTCCTCCGCTGGGAAGAAATCAAGCTTGATCTCGTACCTCTTGGCCTCGGCATACGCCAGGCCTTTGCCAGTGGACTCGGTCACGCTGACTTTGTCGACAATCTCACCCAAGCTCAACTTGCTGATACCCTTTGCAAACTTCTTCGCGCCCTCCACGTCGACGTCGTCATTCAAGCGCAAGGTCATGGTGGGTGTCGCAAGATTTGTCGCCGCCGTCATGACAATCTCACGCAGTCTGGGAATACCCAGTGTGACGTTCTTCGCAGCGTGACCAGCCAAATGAAAAGTGTTCAGCGTCATCTGCGTACTGGGCTCTCCCACAGATTGTCCAGCAACGACACCGACCGCCTCGCCAGTCTCAACAATCGACCGCAGGTAGCGCATCTCCAGAATTGCGTTGAAGTTCTTCTTGGACACGGCGCGAGGTCCATCAATTCCATGCTTCTTGTCTTTGATCAGTCGCTCGGCATTGGTGTCGACCCAGCTTCTCGAGGTTGCCAGGAGCTTCTCACTGATGCTTCCGGCATGTCGAGCGGGAGGGTACAGGGCCAACGCAGGATCGCTGACACCCAGATCTCCAGTCTTGCGGTACTTCTTCTCCGCTGCCTTGTTGTGATCCCTCGCCTCCTCACTCAGCAGGGAAGCCATGTTGTCATTCATCTCGAGGTTGTTGTAAAGCGAAATGTAGTTCTCCGCGGCAAACTTGAAGTCTGACAGATACTTCGCCTTGCCAATGTCCAGACCATCTTCGCCGTACAGGAATTGCACCACACTGCCATCTTCGGTGTTCCGCACTGACGTGTCGTATTCCACCTTCAGACCTTCCATACCCTTGATGAGACAGCGTTGCAGGTATCCGGAGCGAGAAGTCTTGACAGCGGTATCAATGAGACCTTCACGACCAGCCATGGCGTGGAAGTAGTACTCCTGTGGGCGAATTCCCGTCAAGAATCGATCGACAATATACCCTCCAGCGCGGACATTCGATTCAAAGGGCTTGAAGCATGGGAGTGTCTTTCCGCTGACCATGATGGGTACTCTACGGCCCTCCAAAACTTGCTGTCCGAGAGCACAAGAGATGAGATTGACGTTGACCTTGGATCCTTTGGCACCTGATGTGGTCATGGTCTGCATTTGATTCTTCGGGAAAGGCTTTGCAAGACCGGCGGGCATGCACTTCTCCGACACTCCAGAGCTGATCTTGCCAGTGGCGTTGTTGGTGACTTGATCGAGGCCGTGTTGTTTTGCGTCGTCGCGGAGGACATCCTCCAAGCGTTGCTGCAGCTCGCGGTCTTCGCCGGTGGGATTTTGATCTGCCAGACCCACGTACTTGGCCGCGACTTCCAACCCGATGGATTGTGCGCCAGTCAGCGCTTGACGACGGTCTTCTTCACCCTTTTGTGTAAAGATCAAATCCTCGACACCGCAAGAAAAGGCACGCATGTGCAGAAGCTTTGTCAAGAGCCGACCCAGAACACTGAGAAGCTTGCCAGCAACCGCATGTCCGTAAGCCTCGTAGACCGCGTTGACAAGACCTCCTGATGAAGGCCCAATCTGCTTCTTGTCGATAATGCCCTGCAGGAGCTCGCCATCCCTGACAATTACATCTCCCTCCTCCTCACCTCCTTTGCCCCACATTGTGCTCGCGGTTGTGCTCTTGCCGTTGACAGTCAGCCCAAGACACCCGGGCGGCGTCAGGTTTTTCAGAACTGTGCTGATGACCTGTTTACCAGTCCAGAGTGCCTTTGGCTTTATGATGGCTGGCGGCATTGTCTCGAGACGATCATTCGTGCAGTGTCCATTCTCAGGTCGAAGCGCGGCATACAGCAGGTTCATGTAGTCTCCCCTCTCAAAGAAGAGTTCTCGACTCGTGAGCCAGACACACATCGAGATGTGATCTTGGATCAAACCTCGAAGCGGGTTGCCGGCGGTGGCGGAAAGGTATTGATGGTCGGTATCTGCGATCGAAAGAGCTTCTGCTCGCGCCAGCTCGTTTTGAGGAAAATGCATGTTCATCTCGTCACCATCGAAGTCGGCATTGTAAGTATTGCAATTGGCGTAGTGCATTCGCAAGGTCTTCTCTCCAGGCAGGACTCTCGCGCGATGACACATCATGGATGGTTTGTGCAGGGTGGGTTGGCGGTTCATGATGACAATATCACCATTGTTCAAATGTCGATGCACCTTCTTTGGACGTGTACCTCGAGTGTTGCCACTTCCTGCCGGTGCAAGCAATTGATTCGCCAATGCTGTCCGCTCTTCTGCGTTTTTCCGGTCCAGCTTCATTACAGATCCATTCTCGTTCTCAATCGCCAGAGCACCGGGCCAGATGAATGCTCCATTTCGTACAGCCTCCTGCATCTCCTCAATATTCCACTGCGTCACCGGCTCGGGATATGTGAGCTTTACGGCAAAGACAGGTGGAACACCAATCTCGTTCGTTTCGATGTTTGGGTCCGGCGAGATGACTGTCCGAGCAGCAAAATTGACACGCTTGCCCATCATGTACTTTCGGAACATCCCCTCCTTTTTCTCCAACTTCTGCTTGACACCGTCTGCATTTCTCGCTCCTGCACGTCCCTGCAACGGCGACAGATTCTTGTCGATGAGACTGTTGACGGTCTCTTGCAGAGATAGCCACGTGGTTTCAAAGTCTGCGTAGGTTCTCGGTCGATATCGTGCAACTGCTGAGGCCTCCTTGCCGCTGATCTCACGCTGAATCTGCGTCAACCGCTCGCACTCATTCAATACTGCCTTGTATAACGAGTTCTCCTGTGCCTCGGCAATCTCGTTGTCGCCAGTCTTCGCCTCAGGTCGATACTTGTTCGGAGGCACGATCAATGCGTTAAGGAAGAACATGTCGGCTGAGACACCAGAATGGCCGGTGGTGTCGCCTCCATAGACAAGGTTCAAGACCTCTGCATCCCGCTCGAAGAGCTGCACGAGCTGCGCATGGACTCGACTTGGATTGAGATAGATCTCGGGTTGTGTCTTGCTGGCAGTGATCGATTCATCAGCGATGCCCCCTGCGATCTCAGGCTCGCCTTCGGAGGATTCCTCCATATCCACATCATCGCCCTCCTCTTCCGAGCTGTTACTCAAATCTGCAACTGCCTCATCCTCATCTCTCTTTCTCTTGCGACTTCTCTCCAGCCTCAGCTTCCGTCGCATCTCCACCACGGGATCCTTCGCCTTCATCCCAGCCTGGACCATTGCAATGTGCTCTTTCTCCAGCAGCGGCTTCCTGAAGATCTTGACGTAGCGATCCTTTCGATGATTGTGATTTATGCCGTTGCAATTTCCGCATTTCTTTCCGACAGTAATCGCAGCCATGAACTCTCGTATTATCGTTTTCCGGGCATTGTTCGTGGTCTCGGTCTTCTCGGTGGACAGTGTGCCATTTCGCTTCGCATTCTTGATGGCATCCTTGACGTATCGTTCGAACCGTAATTGTACAGCCTTTGCGTCTGCATCGCCGTCGTCGTTCTCATCCTCGTCTGATCCGGCCGGGGTGGCATTTTTTCCTTTGGAAATCTTCGACTGCACCTCATCCAACTGATTCAGTTCCTTCAACAGTCCGTACCGCACCAGTTGTAGCTTCGCAATGAAACGTGCAACGGCAACTCGCCTCATCTTCAGTCTACCGCAGTATATGCACGCAGCCCGCAGCAGTCTCAGCACTTGATCCATAAATGTCGGGTGATAGCATGGCACCGGCAGCTCGATGTGTCCCGGGTGTCCAGGACATTGCGGATTCTTCAATCCACATGTTGCGCACGCATTGTCACCGAATTGCCCCAGCTCGGCGCTGTAAAGTCCGCCAGGTACTGGATTCAAGAGGGTATCGAAGGTAGTGCTGTTGGTGATTTGACGAGCAGAGAGAGCTCTGATATCTTCAGTGGTGAAGCAGCCGAAATTGACGCCTTGGAGCTGCGAGGCTACAGCTTGTGAGGAATTCATATTCGCGACGGCGCCAAAGATTGGGTGTTGTCACTGTCGTCGTGGTGAAGTCGAGCAAAGAACTTTTGATCCGAAGTTCAAAGCGGCGGAAAATCTTATCTCCGTGGTTCCCTTGCGGAGGCAACTCCGCCCCGCGCGCATCACCCTCTCGAAGTTCACCAAAACTATTGCATCTCTGCCATCAACCTGAGCGACCTAGCTAATGCACCACCTTTCCCCACAATGAACGGCAAACGACTGCACGAGACGAACGGCGACGATGGCGACGTCAAGCGTCAACGCGCGCTGGATGGCTCACCCCTGCCGGTCAAGTCAGACGACCACGAAATGTCAGAGCTTGAGAAGAAGAAGGCGGCGACACAGGCCAAGATTGCTGCCATGAAGCAAGCACTTGCAGCCAAAAAGGCGGGAGGGGAATCTGCAGCGTCTGCCCCGTCACCGCCTCCGCCCGCGAACGACATCGATGCTCAGAAAGCCCGAGCCGCACAGAAGATCCAGGAACTCAAGGCGAAGCTCGCTGCGAAGAAGCTGGAGACTGCACCCTCGCCTGCCAACGGAGCTCTCGCGAGTCCTCCTCCAGACCCCCAACGGTCCGAGCAGGCACTCCGCATTGCAGAAGCTCGCGCAAAGGCTGCAGAATTGGCCGGGAAGCGTGGTCCCAGCGCGGCGCCCACACCACCACCGAGACAGGACACGCGAGGAGCGAGAGGAGGACTCGGTATTGGTCTGCATCCGTCACTGTTGGGAGATGTAGGTGCTGCCGATAAGGGCAAGGCGGGTCCGAAGTTTGGCACGACGAAGGGCAACCAACATTCCGACAAGCCCAAGGTCAATCCATACTTGATCTGGGATGACGATGAGAAAACGGGCGAGAACAATCCCGCGTTTGAACCGACGGGGAGGAAATATGCAGAGAGGAAGAGCAAGCCGCTGGCGTTCAGTGAGAAGGGAAAGTACATGGCGCAGGCAAACGCGTTGCGGCAGCAGGCGAAATTGGAGGAGATGAAGCGTCGTATCGCGGCAGAAGCCAGGAAGACCGAGATTGAAGAGGCGTCAGACAAAGCGTTCCTCGTCCCTGCTCCACCGGAGATTGAGTGGTGGGACGAAGGTCTGCTCCCGGAAGGTCAGAACAGCTACGACGACTGGGACGATCCTTCCAGGAACCGCATCGACACTGATGATAGCATCATCACGGCGTTGATTCAGCGACCTGTACTGCTCCAAGCACCTCAAGAGAAACTGCTCCCAGGGCCTAAGCCATTGATGCTCACACAGAAGGAGCAAAAGAAGCTGCGTCGGCAGCGTCGCATGGCCGAGATGAAGGAAGAACAAGCCAAGATTCGTCTTGGACTGGTGGAACCTCCGCCTCCCAAGGTCAAGAAGTCGAACATGATGCGAGTTCTGGGAGAGCAGGCCGTGAAAGACCCGACTGCAGTCGAAGCACGTGTGAACAGAGAGATTGCACAACGTGCTTACGACCACGAACGCACCAATGCTGAGCGAGCACTGAGCAGGACCCAGAAGGAGGAGAAATTGCAAAGACAGATCGCTGGGGATGAAGCGAAGGGTATCTACGTGGTCGTCTTTCGCGTGGACGACTTTTCTTCCGGCAAACACCGATATCAGGTCGACGTCAACGCCAAGCAGGACGCTCTCACTGGCATGGTCATCCTCAACCCGACTATGAATCTGGTGATTGTTGAAGGAGGACAGCATTCCATCAAGCACTTCAAAAAGCTCATGCTCAATCGTGTCAAATGGACGGAGAACACACCACCGGCTGGATCAGCAAGCACATTCGTCGGCACGACGGACGGCAGCGTTTCAAACGTTGCTACCGGAGCGAGAGGAACTGGCAGCAAGGCGGCAGAATGGTGTCAGCCACTGGACGAGCGTGGGAATCTGAAGGACTTGAGCGAGAATCGATGTGTGTTGGTGTGGGAGGGTCAAGCACCTACTCGCGCGTTCAAGCGATGGGGCAGTCGCGCCTGCGAGACGGATGGTGAGGCGAAAGATGTGCTCAGTCGGACCAAAATGGAGAACATGTGGACTTTGGCGCGGAGCAAGTGAAGTCTATCTTATCTGGTGACAGTAGGTATGTGCTTCGTTAATCAAGTTGACTACCAATCGCACGTGCAAAAGTCATCGATCTCACTTCACTCCGTCAGACCTGATCTCAACCGAGGATATCACTTTGCCGGGTACACTGCGCTTCATCACATGCCATCCGATCCTCGACTGTCACCTGGACGCGGTATCTCCTTTCGCTCTTGATTATCCTGGATCATTCTTCTTACACACATCAACACCGCCACAACCACGCTTTCTCGACCATGGCGGCAACAACAGATGCTGATCAAACTCCAAGACTTACAATGAGCCGGTATGCAGGCGTTCTCTTCCCCGCGCGTGGTCCTTTCGAGCTGACTTTGAAATAGCATGTACCAGACTGAAGACTGGTCTGACTTGGGGATCGTCATCGCGACCAAGACGTTCCGAGTCCATAAGAGCGTGGTTTATCCTGCCAATCCGAAACTCTTCAGCCTTGCCCGCGACCAGTACACAGGTACGGGCGGACCGAGTTTCACCACCCTCCGCCTGGTTAAGAGTCAAGTGGTGATGGATGCCATGTTGCGCCACTTCTACGAATTGCCCGTCGAATGGCTCGGACGGCCTTCAAGTGGTGCCAGTATGCGCGATTCGTTCTTCGAGCGGGGTGCGATGTGCATTCCTTTGATCGTCGCCGCTGAAAAAGTATGCCAATGTTCCGTGATGGCTTTTGAGCAGTAGCTGATTCAATAGCAGTACAACATCGAGCAGTCGGGCATATCGACTCTGAGGCTGCTCGAATTCTGCATGTTGTCGCAGTCTCTCGGGTCCTTGAGAACGATCAAGCTGGGCTGCTTCTTCCTGTGCTTAAAAATGGGAGAGGAATCCCTCACCCTTGTCGACCGAGGCCGCGAGATAGTTGCGAACGCGACTCACAGCAAGATGGCGGGTAATCTGAGCGATCCTTGAGCATGGAGAAGGCTCTACGTCGACGAGGCATACACGAAGTTGGTCATGTCCAAAATGGGGACATTCGGTTTTGAAGCATCGAAAACGCGACCTGCGCCTGAGGAGTAAAAGTTGTGCTGCGATATCTACGAGGTGCAGGCAGTCGCTTATGCAGCGACTCTTCCCGTCTATTGCATACCATGCCACTCAACGGTACTTCTTAGTCACGCCTCTTTACGTCCGGTCCGTAACGTGCGTCGCCGTCCTATTCACTGACGACTCTCGGCCGCCAAATGAGGATTTTGGTAAAGTGTGACGTGTCACTTTGTGCGGCAAAGCAAGCATTTCAAAGAGCAAGCACTCCTTCCTTCCGCCAGCACTTCACAGCGCCCTTTCACTTGACACGCCTGTCATGCGGCAACCTCACCTGACGCGGCAATCCCACCTGACGCGCGCATGACCATGCCTGCGACACAACTTCATCCGCATCTCCTGCAACATCGTCCATCACCGCGGCAAGATGGCGCCATCAAGGACCTCGACACCAGCTCTGGAGCAGTACGACGAAATTCCCATCTAGATCATCAGCACCTCAGCTAACTCGAGCGCAGCATGTTCGAGACAGGAGGTTGGTCCGACCTGGAAATCGTCACCACGTGCAACAAATTCAAAGTCCACAAGGGCGTCGTCTGCCACAAATGTCCGTTCTTCCACGCCGCCTGCACCAAGGGTTTCCGAGAAGTAGCAGCCAGCAAAATCGAGCTGGCCGAAAGTGAAGCGGTGGTCCACGCCATGCTCCGCCACCTGTACCAGTCGCCAGTCGTGTGGCTGAAGCAACGGTACGACTTCAAGACGGCCGAACTGATTTTCCCGCGCGGAAGCGATGCCATTGATCTCATCGTCGCGGCCAACAAGGTGAGAACAAAGCCACGTCACAGGACGCGACAACACTTCATTCACTGACACCAACGGCAGTACGACATCAAAGGCTCTAGGCACGACAGCCTACGACAAGTTCATATCCTGCATCTTCAGCACCGATATCACACCGAAGCACCACATCGCCCTGGGAGAACTCTTCCTCGCTCACGTCGACGTCGAACCATTCAGGACGGACGGCAGGCTCGCTATCGCCAAGTCAACAAATGAGATCATGAGATTGACCATCAAAGACCGCTCTTTGTGGAACAAACTCTATGCCAACGAGGCGTATGTCAAACTATTGTTGGGATACGTGCCGGGTGCAGAGGAGACTCGAGCTGCTAAGCGGCCGCGACTGAGGGAAGACAGTGACTGAAGAGTCTGTGGCTTGGTTGATCATGGCTTGAATGAAGGAAAAGCAGGATGGATGATATGTCACCGATGCGCATGACTGTATACTGCACGCTGTCTGGACGGGCCTGGTCATTGATGCGATTCGAGATATCATGCGACGCTCACAAAGTCACCACCGTCATACTCAATATCAAAGGTGCGGAGTAGGTTCTTCGCCGCAGTTTCGCCCGTAGCAAAAGCACCATGAACGCAGCCATTCGCGACCATGGTACAGTGCTCGCCAGCGAATTGAAGTCGAGAACCCTTGTGTTTCTCCAAGGCCTCCATCATCAGCACTGGCTCGTCTCCGACTTTGTCTGCAGAGTAGGTGCCGAAGCCCGCGAGTGGACTATTGACATGTCAGCGACAGCAATTGGTAAGACGAGAATGTCACACTCACTCCTGCGTCCACTTCGTTGTTTCAATGTTCAATAGTCGAGGCAACGCCTTGTATGGCTCGGTGCGCAGCAGACGGAAGAGCGGTTCGAAGAACTTGTAGAGTGCACTCTCGTCCGTCATCGCCTCGATGCGTTGAGTCAACGGCTCAGCGACCTGCACGCAGAGCTCTTTACTCCCGGTCATAATCCAAAGATTTATAGTGACGGTAGCGTAGTTCAAAATGCTGTCGACATCCGTAGTATGCGAGCTTCCTGAGCTGGCGGAGGTAGAGTATGGGTCGTCGGCGACGTGCGGCGGTGTCGGGTAGTACATGAACTGCGGGAGAGAGGTTAGATGAGCAGCCTGTCGAGAAAGAAGACAGGATCCCAGCCTACTTGATCGTTGTCCTTTGACCAGAACACATCTGCGAACTCGAAGAATACTTTACCGAGCGCTCCGTAGCTGAACTTGGTTAGAGCGTGCTGTATGTCCTCCGGAAGGCATGGTTCAAAGGTGACCAAGTCGAGACGAAGGACGCCGAGAGGAAGTGTTGATAGCACGGCGTCGCCCTCGAATGTGGACAACGTCCCATTGGGATCGTGGCATTCTACGACACATGGCTGGTGTCCATCAGCACTCCACGCAATGCGATCAACAGTCTGGCTCAGGTTAATGATGTCTGGAGGCAATGTCTCAGCCGTCCATTTCACAATGTTGTCGTAGCCGCCTTTCATGTACAAGTTTCGCTCGGTGATGAAGTACGACAAGTGTCTTGAGCTCGCGAATTCGGTCGATGTTCCAAGCCATAGTTCAACTTCCTTGACCGCCATGGGCGCCCAAAGCCTTTCGTCGTTGGTGATGAGCTCATGCTCCTGCACGAATTTGTTCACAAAATCAGAAACGCTCTGGTCAGGAGCGTCGGGATGTGTCTCGTAGAACCATTCACAGTGGTCAGCAAATTCATCCGCGACCTTCTTGGCCTTGAACTGCGCTCCCGCACGGCCTTGTTCAGTGTAGTAAAGTGGTAGACCATCGTCGTAATAGTAAT
Source organism: Zymoseptoria passerinii SP63 (assembly GCA_000223825.2). Lineage (NCBI taxonomy): Eukaryota > Fungi > Ascomycota > Dothideomycetes > Mycosphaerellales > Mycosphaerellaceae > Zymoseptoria > Zymoseptoria passerinii. The sequence continues at coordinate 697 of AFIY01001176.1, read as the reverse complement.
CAAGCTTCAGTGAGGAGATGAGTTTGACGAGGCGGTTCTGAGAAGTTTCGTGAAGCCAAGCCGCGCCTACACAGTGGCAGAGCAGTCAGCACATAGGGAAGAGACACCCTGGAGGTGATGGAGCCTTGCGGCCCTCATGCAGACCCGCACAGGTCTGCAGCTCAGTGTCAGCTGCACATTCCTCGTCGAGGAACTGACCAATGTCTCTCGGCACGCCGTGTTCATTCCTAGTGGTATGAATCCGTCCACCGATGCGTGGTCGTCCTTCCAGAATAAGAACTTTGACGCCGTGACGCTGCAGGACTGAGGCAGCACGCAGACCGGCGATTCCAGCGCCTACGATGATGATCTTGGTCGTCTTCTTTGGCTTCAGTTCAGGGCTGCCAGCGTTGGTAGCCGGAGTCTCGCCCGCGAATGTCTTGCCGTTGCGACAGACTGAAGCTTGGTCTTCACCCAGGCCGGGAACAGAATATGAAGGCCCTTTGGGAGGACTGTCGCATATCCGCGACGTGACGTGATACAATTGAGCCATATTTCGTTGGCAATTTGACATCTGCCTTTGTGCTACCACAGTCCCCTCGCTGAAGAGGATCGTGGAAAAGGTATGGCAGTCGAGTCGGCGAAGAGTGAGAGAATGAGGTCGAAGGGAGGGAGGACTCAAGACGTCGGCATAAGGTAGGATGGTGGCCTAAATCGA
>AFIY01001178.1:0-15533 GCA_000223825.2 Zymoseptoria passerinii SP63 | reverse complement strand
CTCGATATGGGCCACCATCTTAGTAGCTCTCGGCCGGCGCGTCATCACAGTTGTAAAAGGTAGGTAGGCAAATACCAAACATGGCTCATTGACCATCATCCTGAGGCCTCCTGTCAATACTGTAACAAGGCGCAATCAATCATCTGTCATGCCGGGCGGTGCTGTAATTCCGACTTGCTAGCTACTCCCGGACCGCATCTGCGCCTCTCTTACACCTCTCTGACACCTCTTTGATCTCTCTCCACCTCTATCCCACCAACAACTCCACTGCCATTCCATACCTAGGCGCCTACCTACCTACCTACCTACCTACCGTTCTTCCTCCCTCTCCATGTCCGCCCCGACCAATGGCGTCCCAAGCCAGAACGTCGTCTCGCAGCTCACCATGGCGGATGCGCCGCCTCGTCCGCGGAGGACGGACACCATTGAGAGCCAGGCTTTCGTAGATGCTCCCGAAAGCAAAGCCGAAGCGGTGGAACAGGCCGAGGAGCTGCAGCAAAGACAGGTGGAGCAACAGCGACAACGACAACAGCTACAACGCGCCCCTCCGAGCTCTACCACCATGAACTCCATAAACTCCGTTCCACCGCCGGGCTCCATTCTCACCGGCAAGCAAGAACACTACCTCAAGCGCGAACTCATCTCCTTTCAAACCACCTGGGAGATCAGCGAGTTATCCCATCCCACCGCTCTTCAACGCTTCGGCGCTCCGTTTCGGTCAGACGCAGGAGAGGTAGCTCCCGAGGACTCGGAGCTGCCTTTACTACGATACATCTTCGTCAAACATGTGCGCAACTTCCCGTTCCTCAACCAGGCGAAAGAGCATGAGTTCTGGCAAGACAAGCTGCAGGCTTTCTTGGAAAGCTTTGCGAACAAACACATCTCCTCGGCGCAGGACAGACTTGAGCAGACGAAGCGTGCGAAGCTGGCGGGCAAGGCGACCAAATTGGTGGAGTTGATGATGGTGTCGGGTATACCTACGGCTTCAGGGTATGAGGAAAGAATCCGCTTCTCAGAAATGGAGGTTGTGGAGCGCGGCGCGAATGAGGACGGACTGGTGGTCAATGTGCCGGAGGGCCATGTCATCAATGGATGGGATGTGAATGTGGCGGGAGTGCGACTGGTCAGTGTGAAGCGCCATGTACGAACACACAAGCATGCCGAGTTTCTGCTGCGGGTGAAGCATAACGATGAGCCCGAGATCTACGTGGCCCGACGATATGGTGACTTTGCGAAGATGCACAAGAAGCTTCGTCTGGAGCTGCCAGGCAAGGTCTTGCCTCCTCTACCGAACAAGAACAAGACGGGTTCGGTGTACAGTGCGGGTGGTGATGACGATTCGGATAGTGTCTCGTCTGCGTCGACCGTCAACACCACTCCTCCAACGACTGAAGCTGCGCCGGCCGAATCAGGCGGCTTTCGGTCATATTTGTCCTCCTGGACAGGAGGCGGTGGTTCTGGTAAACACAGTCGCAACGCCTCTCGATCTTCGCTTACCGCTCCGACAGCTTCGCCTCGCGCCTCTATGGAGTCTTCTGCCCGGCTGCCGAAAGGTCCCACGAAAGCGTCCCAACGAGATCGTTCTCCGGATGTAATCCTTCATCGGGAAGAGCAACGAGTCTCCCTGCGAGCGTTTCTGAGGAACTTCCTCCAAAACGAAGCGATTGCGAATTCGAGGGCAATGGAGGACTTTCTCACTGTCAACCCCACGACGATCAACGACGATGAAATGATGGACATTGTGAAACGCAAGTCAATGGATGAGAAGCGTTTGGAAGAGCAAAGACGATTCTTTGAAGTTGCGAGGAAACGTGCGCAGGAGCTAGATGTGCATATGGAGAAGTTCAGGCGCAGTGTCGTGGAAAGAGACGGGCTGCGAACATTATTTGCAGAGATCAAGAAGAAGGAGCACCTCAAGGATCTGGACCCCGAGTACAAAAAGTTTGCAGAATGGCTTCGAATCGAAGTCGCTGCAACGTTGTACCACCTGTTCCTGGCGGAGGACAACTCGCCCGACTTGTTCGCCCAGGCAAAGCGGATACACAGTCTGGTGCCATATTCCGCTTTGAAGCAGGTGATCCGCTTCACCAACCCGGCGGCTGTCATGGCTAGTGTCCTTGACATCTTCATGGCTCAGCCGCTGGGAGCAAAGTCGCTACTCCAGCGCATCTTCGGCCTGGCGTTAGGTGATGGCATTCGAACAATTCAAAAATCGATCGATACTTTGACGGCGAAGATCGACGAGCCCATTCTCGCCGGCAAAATCAGAAATTATACCGAGACCGACTATGAAGTCAAGCAAACCCTACGTGAAGAGTCAGCCGCGGAACAAGTCGATCTCCTGGTGAAGGTGTTGCAAAGCGATGATATCGCACCTGCCCTCACGAATGAGCAGATTGGCCGCATCTTCAACGCTTACGTTGCGTGGAACAACGCTGTGGACAATGTTGACGAGGAGATGCGACAAGGAGCCGAGCTCTTCGCCCGCCTGAAATCTCTACTCAAACTCCACACCCGTCTCCGCGACAAGAAGATGATGCTCGAAATGATCGAGGAAGCCAACACTCTCCGCCTCTTCCGGGATCTCTTCTCCATCTTCTACGAACCACTGGTCCGCGTCTACAAGTCAGCAAACGTCTACAACAGCGTCACCGACTTCGCGCGATTCGCCGACGACGCCATCGCGACAATTGAAAAGGCCCAACGACAAGACGTCTCCGCGGACCCGAACCAAACCGTGCAATCCTTCATCGACCTCTGCGAACGTCACGAAGACGACCTCTACAAATTTATCCACGAAGTCCACATCCACGACAACGGTCTCTTTGACAAACTCATGACTTGGATCGAGGGCATCCTCGACTTCCTTCGCAATGGACCCAAGGGAGGCAAACTCGACATGAACGCCCTCTTCCAGGGCGCCGTCGAAGCGAACCAAGTCGACCGCAACGTCGCATTACAGGAGATCAATTCCCTCATCAAATGGCAAACGGCGCGAAAACGATGGCACTCGGACAAGACTCGTCAGAAAATGGCCTCGGCGGGTGGCGACTCTTCCGACATGGGCGGACTCGCGGCGACGTTCAAACCGAGCGACTTTGGCCTCAACCCGCAAGATCTGCAGGACCTGGATATGGGCGACGAGGACGACGACGATGACAGTGAGTCGGAGGATGACGATGGTGACGACCCGATTGGAGCGGAGAGGAAACGCAGGCAGAAGAGGCAGGACATGTTGAAGCGGACGGCGGGCGAGCCGGTCAAGCCTGAGATTCGGGAGTTGCATAAGATGATGCCGTCGTTTTTGGCCATGTTGAGGATGACGTTGGCGGAGTAGAACGCCGGTTGGGCGATTTGATCGATGGTTATCAGATACCTGTCAGTGGGGGACGGGCCAGGGAAAGGACTGCCTGCATCTAGAGGGAGCATTGAGTGCGAAAGCTGCAACGGTAGGAGGTACAAGGTATTCAGATAGTGATATTCATGATTCCCCATTCTTGCGACAGCCTGCAAATACAAGAGTCCCATTCGGTCGAATCCTCCAACTCAAGCGTTCTCATTCAATTAACAATTAATACCACCCCGACCCATCCTCTCCCATCTTCTTATTCGAAGGATTCAAACTCAACAACCTCTGCCCAGGCGTCGTACCACTAACCTTACTCTCGAAAATCCCTCCCACCGCGCGTCTGCCAACGTTGGTAAAACTGTCATACATCGCGTCGCCTCCCTCACCTCCAACTTTAGTATTCGTGCCGTTGATCGCCGTCCATTCCGGGCTCGTATACGGATTCATCCCGTCGCCCAGGTCCGTCCACCGCGTCACGACGATTGCATGCTTGAAGGGCGTCTCTTTGTCCTTTTCGTCTTCCATGAGTCGGGCTTCGACCATGTACTCTGTCGGACATTCGGGACATCTCCTCGCAGGTCGACACTCGTCGCAGCCTCGGACGATGAAGTCCGGCTTGGCCGCTTCCTTGTTGGGGATGAATCCGCGCTGCAACTGTTTCCGATAAGGGTCCGGCGGTGCGGGGATGTGGGAGAGCATGCACTTGCAGATTTTCATGAGGTCGCCGTCGCGCCAGTGAGCGCATACGGAGAAGAATGGGATGTAGTCCTCGCGATCGTAGAGGAGATGTCGCTCGGCGGTCTCGGAGAGGGAGGAGGCCGGGGGAGCAAAGCGTTGGGATACCACGCGGAGGAGAAGTCGGTCGTCGTTGATGGTGTAGCGGGTGGCGTGCGTCCAGCCGGAGTCTTTGCACTTCCAACGGCGAGAGAGGGAGTCGGGGTCGATACCGTGGGCCGGGGAGAAGTGGTGGTATCGGAGAGCGAGTTGGACGAAGGAGTAGGGGAGGGTGCGGCCGTAGGTGAGGCGGGTCCGGGGGAGGACGGAGGACTTGACGTTTGGGCAGTGGAAGATGGGATTGTTGATGTAGTCCATTTTGAGGACTTCTTTGCCGGGATTCAGGCGGAGATGGTATTGTCGGCAGGGAAAACAGAGGAGATGCTTGGGGAGACGGGAGTCGAATTGATGGAGAAAGGCGATTTTGTGGTTCTTGTTCGAGGGGAGGTTGAGGCGGTCGAAGGGAAACGCTCCGAGCTTGGAGTAGAGGGTTTTGGTTGAGAGAGCGAGTTGGCAAGCGTCCATGGGATTTAGATATGAGGCGATGGCTTTCCACACTTCGTCGGGAAGGGAGGAGACGCGGCGTTCGTGAGGTTGCGACACCATGTAGCCACGGCGTCTACGTCGTTTCTCGGACGAGAAGTATGAGTCTGCTGGCTTTTCTTCGACTGGAAGATCTTCCTCACCATCGTGGTAGGCCAGACCATGCATCATCTCACCCAGATCCTGTTCCTTCCTTCGGGCCGGTCTTCGGTTTTCTGCGAAGACAGCATACTCTTGCTCTCCCAGTTCGTTGACCTCCGGGACTGGCGCAGCGGGCCGTTGATGGCCTCGCTTTTGAAGTTTCGAGTTGTCCTTGCGACGTTTCTTTTCTGCAGTATCTTGGGAATAATGTTTCTCGGATCGAAGCTTTCCTCCAAGCTTGGAAACCAGTTTCGCACTCCAGTGGTTTGCGTTCGGCGCCGCGCTCAACTCCATGGTGGGTTGCTCCTTATTTCTGTTCTTTCGGGTCCAGCGACGGTATGCGAGACAGTATCAGTTGCTCGTGTGTCGATGTGTCGATATCGGTAAGCTCGAGGATGACGAGAATCCAGCTTCGTGCCTCTGGGCTTTCAAGGTAGCACGGCAGCCGTGACACATTCGAGACGGTTACCTCCAATTTAAGTGATACCAAAGCAAGAGTTCTAGAGAATGTCACAGTACAGTGTCGATGCGGCGGAGTGGCGCAAGGTCCGGCGGATCATATCACATCTTTATAAAAAGTGACGCGCATCCGGCTGAGAGCCGATTTGGACCCACTTCCTAGGTACCGTTGTCTATTATTCTAGGTGGTCTTCCTCTCCTCTTCTTACCTCACTTTACCGCGTCCTACATTTCCTCTCTCCAGTGGAAGTTGATGTGCGGTCAGCATGAAGACGATGTTGTTGGTAATGTTATTGACAAGGTCGTCGGCTCCATGGATATCTTCCTCGAATCGATAAATAACATAATGACATCTCGCTGAACAGCATAAATCGGGACATGACATTATCCTCCTTTCCTGGGACCACGACCACGACCATCCCCCCGACCGACCTCCCAGTACTCCGCGTCCCTGTGTCCTTCGGCTCAATCTCGATTTCTCTCCCAGGGCATTCTCTCGACTTACTTTGAGAAGCCTCTCCTGCACGACCTTGGCGTATTGGTCCAACATGAGCAATGAAATTGGCGAGATTCTTGCGTTCGAATTCGGAATCAACCAAACTTCCGTCCAGCTGGCTTTCCACTAGGTCCACGATTCTTGCGGCCTGTGATGCACGCAACGCACCAAACCATGCTTGAAAGCAGCATCAAGCCCGTGGCCACCCAAGTGATGATCAAGAACTTTCTCCCTCTCTTCGCGCTGATTCCAATACCATCGCCATACTTGTTGATCACATTCGTGGCTTTGATCGCTATCGCGGTCGCAACCGCACTGGCAATTCCGATCGCCATGAAGGCCAGCCAGTCGATGATGATATTCAACAGCGCACTCAACCGGCCTTCGAAGAGTATGCTCACGACCGCCGATATCAGTGCGACGCCAATGAATCCGATCGCTATGCAGTACAGCACGAACATCGCGCGAGCCGTAATCCTGAGCGCGCGGATCCCATCATCCAGATCGTCCGACCAGTTCAATCTCGAGAACACTTCCCCGTGGCCGGACTCGTTGAGCTCGCGCTGGATGATGTCCTTCGGGTCGAAACTCCACATGGCCGTCCGGTTGGCGCAGCCGGTCACGTTTTCGTGGATCTCGGACTTGTGCACGGTCGCGTTGGGCACCGCGGTGGGCGTGTAGTAGCCTTCGCAATAGCTCATGATGTGCACATTGTAGAAGTCGTGGACTCCGAGATCCTGGGCGATGGAGGTGAGGCCGTCTTGGATGCGAGACTCGATGTCGTTGGAGAGCTCGTCGAAGAAACTGCCACCGCTGTCAGCCTTTCTGAATATGCTAAATGGACATGCAAAGGTTCGATGCTGACTTCACAAAAGCATTGTCCGAGGATTCGGTAGTGTTGAACACCTCATGACCTATCCGCGATGCGTTGAACTGTCGCATGTCAGCGATATGGATCATGGGCATCGCCAGCGCGTTCACTCATCGGCTTACGGTGAGCAAGGAGTAATCCTGCATAAAGGTCCTTTTGGTCCCGGCGAACAAGCACAATACACTGAGGACGAATGCCGCCGCGCAGAACACGACGGGTACGAACGCTGAGAAGCGCATCTTGCCTGATCGACACGACGTGTTTTTGGACGGGCAGTCGAGAACTTAGTCGCAGAGTCCTCGATAAGAAGCAACCTGAGACATCCTTTTCTATTAGAACTAAGTGTGACGAGCAGCAATGTGACCAGGCCCTGGCGTAGTGATGTCAAGCACCGGCGCCCCAGCAAAATGTTGCGCTGTCGTCTTGCGTGCACAGATGCTCGCTTGCTAGGAAAAACACACACGGCCTGCCAAATATGACGTGCCATCAGCTGTCAAACATCGAAAGACACTGACAGCACAAGGTCCAGGGTCGGAGCTTGTTTTCGAACACTTATTAATGTGCTTCGTCGACATGATTGGTGTGATCGGCTGAAGTTTAAGGTAGTATTGCAGGGGGTTACGTGGTTCTTGGGGTACAAATTATTATTAGCAGGACAGCGGATTGGCAGGATGCTAAACAGCCATATAGGTGTTATACCAAACGAGCGTTGGTAAGTCGATAGGACATAAGGCGTACGGATCAGTCAGGAGGTATAGCAGACATGCTAGACATTGGCGGAGTCAAACTTGGTGCGATTATTGACATCGTAAGCGGTAGCATCGCAATCGAATTCATGATATACCTCAGGCCAATGCTACTGCTAAAAAGAGAACCACTTTTCGATTCCATATCCGAGGAGCTTTTTGCCTCAATCGTCACATCTGCTTGATAAAGTCTTCGGCGACTCTCCAAGCTTGCTCCCCGACATCCACCCACAAAGACTTCTCATTCGGATCCGACTTCGACTTCGACTTTGCCGAATCATCACATCTTCCGCGCGATTTTGATCTTCCTTTCGACGCACCTCGCGACTTGAACTTGGCGGAATCGTCTTCTCAACGCTTTCCACGTCGCTCATCGCCGCGGCGATCACGACGCTCATGATACTCAGTGCGATAGCGAACGTTGCTGTCCGCCGAGCTGGCGCTGCTTATGCTTCCGTCTTGGACTTCCATGCTGGCCGTGCGCTTCTCCTCGATGGCATATGGACCAAGGCCGTCATTCTTCTGCCTACGAGCTTGCTCGAGCAGTCGCTCGCGGGATGGGCTCTCACTCTTCGCGCGCGCAAGAGGCCTAACATTGCTCGGCAGGGTGGCAGTCTCGCTGGAGCTAGATGGGCGGCGAGACCTCGCGGTCGGTCTCGGCGTCTGGTCTCGATCGACTTCCACAAGTCCCACGATTCGACCACGGTTGTTCTGCTCTGGAACAGCATAGTCTCGCTCCTGAAAGCGACTGGACCGCGCGGCAGAAAGACGACTCCTAGAACGGCTCCTACGCTCGTACTCGGCGATGAGCTCTGCACCTCTCTCCTGCCTCTCATTTCCGATGACCTTCTCGATCTGACGGAATCCTTTGAACTCCCTTGAGCTTGCATCGCTACCCGGAGGCGTAGGAGAGAACTCAACCTGGTTGGCGAAGTGAACCTTGGAAGAGACGTCGCTGCGGTTTCTACCCCTCGCATTGTCCTCGACAGTCAGCTGTTGCTGTGGCGAGCGACGACGGCGAACGAAACGCTCTTCTTCCACATAGTAGACGCCACGATCATCGCCGCTAGATTTCACACTGGGCGGTGCGCCGGCAGCTGCGACTTGGCGCTCTACATAGTAGTATTGACGTTCAGGCTTCTTTGTTGCTTGAGCGCGTGCTGGCGGCGGTGATGGCTGCCTCTTTCGTTCGATGTAATAGTACTTGCTGCTTGGGTCGGGCGCAGCGGTTGGTCGCGAAGGATTGGAGAATGCATCTGAGATGTGCGATCGTGGCGATGGCATGGGCATAGGCGTGATGCTACCATCGCGAGGATATGGTGTCGTTCCAGACCGCTCAAAACGCTCCGAAGGAACATACTTAGCACGTCGATCATCGAGCACAACGACGTTCTGGCGGTAAGTCGCTGTTTTCCCCTCAGGTCTCTCTGGAATTTTTTGCGGTCGTGAGCCGCGTTTGCTGCTGTGTTTGTCCATTGCTTCAGCAGACACATTCGCTTGGGCTCGGGTTTGTACGTCGTCGTACTCTACCTCCTGCCGGGGCCCAATCTTAATGCGCTCTCCTTGGACGTTCAACGCCGCGGATCCGCGCGAGCGGTCAGACGCCGTCTCAGAGCTTGGTCCTTGCAGCGATCGTGTCCTGCGCACATCACTGTCTTTGCCGCGAACATTTGAGTCGCTTCGGTCCTCCGCTTGCAGGTCCCCTCGCAAGTACACCTCTTCGTACTCGCGTCCCTCGCCCAGTCGACACTTCGTACTGTGGATCTCCATGTCCATGTCCGCCGAGAGCTGATCCGACAAGTCATTGTAGCGTCCAGTTGCACTGTCTTTGCCGCGAACCTTGGAGTCGCTTCGCCTTTCAGCTTGCAGGTCCCCTCGCAAGTACAACTCTTCGTACTCGCAACCCTCGCCCGGTCGACATTTTGCACTACGAGTCTCCATCTGCATGTCCACCGGGAGCCGATCCGACGAGTCGCTGTGGCGTCTGAAAGATTTGGTCACTTTATCTTGCGCTGCCGGATTGTGCTTCGCGGCTGCTGATCGCATGGCGTGGCGTCCATCTGGCTGAGCGAGCACGCGGCCTGACCGATGACCTTGACGGGTAGTGTTCGCTGTGACTGGCCAGCGAGTCTTGTCAGACGATATCGAACTGCTGGTCGTCGGTGAAACTGTACGCTGTTTTGCATATCCAGCGATACGTGGCGCTTCATCTCCGGCCCGCATAGGAGCAGTCGAGTAGACGATCTCGATGTCTCTGTCGGGGTCGACGTTTTCAACGATGAATTCACGGCGTGACATCCGAGCGGTGCTCGCTGCTGGCCGCTCAGACTCCTGCACCCATGGTTTCTTGTCCACAACATCTTTCTCCATCGCGATGCGCCTCTCTACGGGAATGCGTGGAGCGTCGTCGTATGCATCGGTCTCGTGTTCCACTGCAACTGGCTTGCCGCGAGCATATGCGCGACCATGTGCTTCCATCAGTCGTTCCGCATGACGATATCGCTCGACCTCGTCTCTAGCAAGTCTGCGAATTTCAATCTCCGAGTGTTCTGGACGGTATGCCTCGACGATGACCTGAGTGTGGTTTCCGTGCCTGGACTTTGGACTGGAGGCCTTTGAAGATGCTGTGGATACAGATGGATTTCTGGAAGATCCTTTGGTAGCGCGATTGCTGTCGACGATCCCCCGCTCTTCACTCGGGGGCGGCTGAGTAGCGCTTGTCAGAGATGACTCCTGCGCCTCGATCGTGGCGGTATTCGCCTTGTTCGAAGTTGTCGTCTTGCGATAGATGTCAACAGCTTCCTGTACAGTTGACCTGGCCTTGACCGGTCGAGGTCCGACACTGGGCGGAGGCGGCGGAACGGTGAGGTGGACTTGGCGATACGTGACCTCTCTTTGCTCTGGCGGTGGCGCTGCAGGCGCTGAAGAGACTCGAACGCGTCGGTAGATGTCGTCTTGTCTCAGCATTCGCGCGGGTTCCACTTCCATCCATTGGGTGAGCTCGCGCGCACGCTTCGCCTTCACCTCCTCCTGAGGGATGTATGCATCATCTGGCACGAGGCATTTTGTTCCAATTTTCACGTTACCACTGTCTTCGTACTCAACGACCTCTGTGAAACGCTCCGATCCATTCACAGAAGTAATGCGACATCTTCTGCAGATGCCTGGCGGAGGTGGAAGACCGTCGATAGGGATTGGATGTTCACGATGGTACCGCGCACTTCGCGGTCGGACGCAGATGCGACAGATGTGGTAGACCGCCAGCGGCGGCACGCCATCGGCTGAGATTGAAGGTGATCCGGTCGGTGCGATCTTGACGTGGGTACGATGGTCGCTCGTATTGATGTACTTCGCGTAGGTGGTGTCGCTGATTGATGCAGATGAGGCCGACGCTCTGCTCGATGCCTTCTCTAGGTAGAATTCGGATAACGGTGGAGGCGGTATGGCCATGTAGGGGTTGAAAGATCGGTCTGCCATGTCAAATGAATGCTGTCATGTTACGCTGGCCGTGGTGGTGAAAATGTTGAGGTGACGTCTGTCCTTCAAAGTTGATGTCGTTGTCGAGGTCAGACGTTGGCGAGGAAGTTCAGATTGGCGGAAGTGAGCTGCGCGCATGCCGCGTTTGCAGAGTCGAAAGGGGCAGTTACGTCGGTGTTGGAGGTAAACATTTGAGGTACTTCGCAAGGGACCTACAAGTGGAGTGAAAGCGCTCACTTTATACGGCAGCCAGATCGAAGAGCGGCATCGAAATCTTCCCTGGGAATCGCAGAGCATGCGAGTGAATGGCAAGGTGGCATTGCGACTGTAGAAAGATGGGCTAACAGAAACTGCGCGTGATCACATGCAAAACTTGCGAATTCGCTACCACGTCTTCACTTACAGCTAGAAAGTGCGCTGCCCGTTGGGATTCCGACGGAGAACAGAGGCAATCAGCCATTCGCGCGTTCATGAAGCATCGATGCCGCTCCTGCTGGAATAGCGTATCTTCGTGGGTTCAAGAACCGGTGCGGACTCATGTCCATTGTGCCTGCGGTGACGTGACGCTGAGACCCAGGCTGCTCTGTGTATGCTCTTATCTCTCGAAGTCTGTCTCATTCGCCGATCACGTATGTGCATCCTTCACTTCCCATCCACACTTCATGCTTCTTCCTAGCGTCGACATCTACTCGAGCTCCAGGACCGAATGTCTCTTTATTTGCGTTCGGATCGTCTGGATATGTGATGGTGAGCTCGCCAGACAGGATCAGATGGGTTGTCAATCCTTCATGCCTGTGAGGTGGATAGTAGGCATTCCTTCGATCGTCCATCAGACTATCACTGTCCGCTGTGAGGAGAGAAATCTTGTGCATACGCTTGATCTGACCATGTGAAGACATGCCCGAAGCCCCAAGATCGGACCTCTTTCTCGGCGTCTGCGCGAGACTTCATGCTTGTAGTATCGAGGAATCACAAGGAGTGAAGTACATGATATGGTGAAGTGGAGTGAGGAGCGCCTGAGCAGCGCGTCATGAAGAGATGAGGAGCTTCTTGGCATTCGGCAAAAGATAAGGTAGTTCTAGCATTCCATTGGCAACGACAGGCGTGAAGGCCGTGCCTTGCCAGCAAACACTTGTCGATGTGATAGGATTGCTCCGATTTTTCCATCGTACATACCACACAAATACCTATGACCACCTAACAGCGGTCTCTCCCTCACCAGCTTCCAGTCAGCCGCTCTGTTCAGCACTAACTGCCTTCATCGCCGTTCGATAGCTCTTTTCCCCTGTTCATTCACACCGCCCCCAATTCCGTGTCGAAGCCTGGGCGGTGCAAAGCAAAGGACAACGACTTGCCGCACTTAGACTCTAGCAGGTTCTTTGACTGCTGGTAGCTACCCTTCTGGACACTCTGGACTGCCACCAGCGGCTGCAACGATGACCGAGAGGACCAACATGACAGTGCTGTCTCAAGCCATCATCAAGCACGCGAAGCTTGCCGCTGGCGAGCGTTCGAATGAGGACTTTGAGGAGTATCTAAGGCATCTCGCCGATCCCATATCTTCAGCGCCTTTACCGATCAAGAGCGACACAAGCCATCCTCTCAGCCATTACTTCATTTCGAGTTCGCACAACACATATCTTTCGGGCAATCAGCTCTGGAGTAAGTCAAGTGCAGAAGCCTACAAAGAGGTGCTGAAGCGAGGATGTCGTTGTGTTGAGATCGATCTTTGGGACGGCGACTCGCCGTCATCATCGGAAGCGGAGGATGATGGCAAGTCAGCGGACCGCGAGATTGGCAGACTTTCCGGCATATTAAAGCAGAAGCTCGGCCGACTTCGTGGACGCTCCAACGTCGACAAGAAGGCTACGGAAGAGTCCCCGGTCAGAGAAGACGCAAAGCCAGCTCCCTGGAGAGCAAGTTCAGGCCGCTCTGAGCCCACTGTTTATCATGGCTACACTGCGACAAAGGAGATGCCATTTCGCAAGGTGTGTGAGGTTGTACGAGACTACGCCTTCAGGACGTCAGATCTGCCCGTTATTGTATCTCTCGAAGTCCACTGTAGCAACCCGCAGCAGGAAATCGTTGTTGAACTGATGAACGACTATTGGGGACCGTATCTTGTACGTCGGCCTGACGATTTCTCCGACTCTACTCCGCTTCCAGCATTGGAAAGCCTCAAGAAGAAGATACTGGTCAAGGTCAAGTACTCGCCGCCCGAGAAGGCCAAGAAGACGGAGACTAGCAAGAGCGGCGCAGAATCATCTTCAGAGGATGATACTGAGGCCGTGAAGAAGGGTAAGATCCTGCCGGCACTTAGTGATATGGGCGTGTTCACGCGTGCGTTCCATTTCAGAAATTTCGAGTAAGTGGACAGTCACACTAAGAAACACTTGCACAGAGCTAGCTGACATCGCCTCAACAGCCAACCCGAGGCCAAGATACCTACACACGTGTTCTCCTTGTCCGAGTCAAAGCTGCTCGATGCTTGCGAAGAACATCAGGAGAAAGTACTCAATCACAACCTACACTACTTGATGAGAGCCTATCCGAAGGGAACCAGGTTGAGCTCGTCGAACTTAGACCCGTCACCGCTTTGGCGGGTCGGACTGCAAATGGTGGGTCACATCGTGATACTAGCAGCACTTCTTGGCTTCGCTGACATGTATCAGGTCGCGCTCAACTTTCAAAAGATGAACGCAGCCATGATGTTGAACACGGCACAGTTTGATGGTACTGGAGGCTGGGTGCTCAAGCCTGTAGGATATCTTCCTGCGGAGAAACAGTCTCGACCCGATAGAGTCGAGCTTGACCTATCGATCAAGCTTCTAGCAGCACAGAACCTCGGGGTCGAGGGTGACACACCGAACGTCTACGTCAAGTGCGAGCTCCACGTTGAAAGCCAAGACGAGATCGAGCAGCACCGAATTCCCAAAGCGGGCGAAACCAAGGACGGCGAGCGCAAGCTGCGTTCTGCCACACGCCATTCCCGAGACCCGGATTTTGGCGGTGAGGCCATGGAATTCAAGCGTGTACAGCATGTCTTTCCGCCATTGAGCTTCGTGAGGTACGTACAAGCTTTCCCTTTCGTGCTTCCTCAACGGTCGCTGGTATGCGCTGGTCCACACTTAGAGATCATTTCACTGGCTTGCGTCAAGTGGCGTACCACTCTCGGAAGCCATTGGTTGTACAAGTACTCTCCTTTCGAGATTTACTCTCTGCACGTGCTGTTTCTGAACGGAGAGTCTCCTGGGAGCACAGCGAAAGCGTTGAGTACATTCGTGCACATCGGATCGATCGCATCACATCATGCAGTGCGCTGTATTCCGAGATGCTGGGACTTGGTACCAGAGAATGTGGATAACAGATGCTAGAGCTCGGTCGCCGGCGCATTGGTGTTTCACAACATCGTGACATTTGATGGTTCGAACTTCAGATGGCTGACTTCTCCTTCAGGATCAAAGTCATGGACGACTCGACGTACCAAACAGACAAACTCCTCGGCTGGGCTTGCTACCGACTTGACCGACTACCGCAAGGCTTGATCCTCGTTCACCTTCGCGGAGAAGACTCGAAACCCACGACTGGCATGTTGCTGCTGAATGTTCAGTCGAAATTTGCGTCGCAGCCGTTGAAGGCGCCGCTGGTGAATCCGATGCATGGGCCTGGTGTTTCAATGACCGGCAAGTGATCACATGGCTGACCGGACAGTAACTTTCCAAATCGTAGCATCCATCCATCTCACTGCACGTTCCCGCGACTTCAAGGTTCTTTATGGATTCCATGGCTACAGGCCGTGACAACCGCATGGACTTCCACTCTACGCATGACCTGAGATACTCGTATATACGTTATGCATAGCAGCGAATGAAGTCGGTTCCACAAGTGCCGGACACGACCATCTTGCTCCGATATGCCAAGATCGTGCGGACTCGTGGCAACTTTTCAGAGCCTTCGTGATGGCGCGAGCGAAGCCTCCGTCAACTTTCTAGCCGTTTCATCGCGACTTTGCGAGCAGAAGATTGCCAGTGCGTGTAAGTTCGAACAATCCCGATATTTATTTTGACGACTCGGTTCGCCGACTGCTTGTCGTCACAAACTTCATCGTCCAGCATCCTGTGCGACGAGGTGAAATCGACCGACGCGGCGACGACCACAACTCTGCAGAAGTTGTGGGTCCGCAACGATCATGCGTCTGAATTTTGAGATCTGACAAAATTTCTCCATTCCCTTTTGCGGCGGCCATTTTGATTGCGTCGCAAGCGGCTATTACCTCCTTTCGGATACGCCAGGCATCACACGGGCACGAATCCGCCAAGTCGATCGGAAACCATTGCAAATCTCGGTCATGCGTGCGAGCTCCAGGGCCTTGGATGTTGCCGGAGAGAAATATGACAGATATGCTTTCGTCCCTGATACCTCGAGGTCCGGCCTGGTGGACGAGTCAGATCCCTGCATCTGGAGACTCGGCGGGGAGGTTCCCCGGGGAGAAACAAGCGCTGGCAAGGATGTCCTCCTCCGTAGGGCACTCCAAATGGCCCACACCACCGCCACTTTCGGGATTTTCAAGTTTTCTTAATGTCTCCGGTTTTCGGAAATCCAAGGAATGTCGCGAACGCAAAAATATTAGAGATAATTAGAGAATATATATACTAGACTAAATATTTATTAATAATA
>AFIY01001179.1:0-39578 GCA_000223825.2 Zymoseptoria passerinii SP63 | reverse complement strand
TGTTGTTGTTGTTGTTGTTTTCGTTGGAGTTGGCCATGGTTTTTTTTTGGTGGTGAGCGGTTGTTTGTGGTTGGTAAAGGTGGTGGAGGAGGGGAAGTTTTGAAGTTGGAGTCGTCGAGACGCGAGACGCGAGACGCGAAGGGGCTTGATGCGGTTAGAGGTCAATAGAGGGACGCTTGGACCATGGCGCTTGGCTGGATTGGGGATGTGCTATGAAGTTTCGATGACATGTGTAGACAGACGATGACGATGACGATGACGACGATGACGATGACGATGACGATGGGTCCTTGTCTGTGTAAGTAAGTATGGCGTAGGTATATTACAGCATGAAAGAAGAAGAAGAAGAAGAAGAAGAAGAAGAAGAAGAAGGAGAATTGTTGTGAGCCTCAGGAACACGGCGAGATAGGAGGAGTACTGTAGTAGTCTTTTGGTCGGTCTGACTCTCCATGACCCGAGACGATTTTGTGTGATGCGTTGTTCCACCCAAGCGTCTGGTCGCATGCGCCTGTTCCTGAACGAGCGACGTCATGCTGGTGCACGGGATGAGATGAGATGAGGATTGAGGGAGCTTCACTACTGATGACTCCATGCGCTGACCATCTAGAATACCTCACTGACAACAACAACAACAACACCTCCCCACCACCACCACCACCACCGACATGTCGAACGGTGCCCTCAACGGCATCCACTCTCCACGCGCCCGCAAACCCGTCAACGCCCACCTCGAAGACCTCAAACACGAACGATCGGGCATCGCTTCCGAGTCGAGCAGCGGAAGAAACACTCCTGCCCTCCCCGAAGATGCCCTCCCCTCCGTCAAGGCGACCTCCGCCGCACGTCAGGCAAATCGACGCAAGGTCAAGGACAAGAGCAGGATGTTTCCAACCGTCGAATATGAACATCGAGTGTCCTACTTTGATCCCAGATCCACCTACTCCAACTTTCGAGGCTTCTTCGTCTTGTTCTGGGTCGGTCTTGCCATCATGGTCGTCACCACCATGCTGCGAAACATCAGAGAAGACGGAGTCATGTTGAATTTCCGACAATGGCCACTCTTCAGAGCCAACATCGAAGAGCTATTCGTCATGGACATCCTGATGTGCGTTAGCACCGCCCTCAGTCTTCCTCTCCACCTCCTCTTCAAGAACAGCACCAGCGTCCTCTTCCGCTGGCGTCGCGGCGGCATCATTATCCAGAGCATCTACCAAGCCGCATGGCTGTGGACCTGGATCAGCTACCCCTTCCTCCGCGACTGGACCTGGACCGCCCAGGTCTTCTTCACCCTGCACACCCTTTGCCTGTTCATGAAAATGCACTCCTACGCCTTTTACAACGGTCACCTCGCCAACACCCTCCACCGTCTGAACCTCCTCGACCTTCCCATCGGTCCCATGACTCCCACCAACGCCGCCTTCCGCTACCCCTCCGCCCGCGAATACCTCGTAGAACTCAAGCCCGACCATCAACAGGACAACGACGATGAAGAGCCGCAAGAAAACATCTCCCCCATCATCCAACTCCGCGACGACCTCGCCGCCGAACTCACCTCTCCCATGGGCAACGTCACCTACCCGCAAAACCTGACCCTCCGCAACTTCGCCGACTACCTCCTCTGCCCAACCCTCTGCTATGAGCTCGAATACCCCCGCATGGCGCGGTCCTACCTCGAACTATTCTGGAAAACCCTCGCCGTGTTCGGCTGCGTCTCCTTGATCACCATCCTCGCCGAGGAACACGTCCTCCCCGTACTGGACGATAGTCACGCACGACTCCTGGCCAGCGGGACGTGGATCGACAGCGCGTTGATTTTCGCCGAGACGGTGAGCTGGTTACTGTTCCCCTTCATGCTCATTTTCCTCCTGGTGTTCCTCGTCATTTTCGAATACGTCCTCGGCGCATTTGCGGAAATCACGGCCTTTGCCGATCGGAGGTTCTACACGGATTGGTGGAATTCCCTGGATTGGTTGGAATTTAGTCGGGGTGAGTGGACTGACGACATGACATCTACTGTCCTCTGCGATTTTGGGATGAAGGGAGACAGTTTGCTAATGAGGTGTGATGTGGCTTACTAGAATGGAACATCCCCGTCCACAACTTCTTCCGTCGACACGTCTACAGCGCCAGTCGTGGAGTCGGCTGGTCCAGGCCGGTGGCTACGGGTATCACGTTTTTGATCTCGGCGCTGGCGCACGAGTTGGTCATGGGGTGTATCACGAGGAAGTTTCGCGGGTACGGGTTTTTCATGTTGATGTTGCAGGTGAGTTTTGTTGTGGGACACGTAGGAGGGTGGATTTTTGAGCTGACGGTGAGAGAACTAGATGCCCATCGTTGCGATTCAGCGACTTCCGTTTGTGAGGAGTCATGCGTTGTTGATGAATGTCATGTTTTGGATCTGTATGATTACGGGGTTGGCGCTGGTGAGTACTTTGTTCTGAGTGAGGTATTGAGAAGAGAGATGTGTTGTTTTACTGACGATATATTTTTTGCAGCTTTGTGCACTTTATGTGTTGATCTAGAGACGCGTGTGGGATTGTACAGTATTGGTGTTTTCTTTTCGATACCCCTGTATGACTACGACATCTCCCATCTGGCCTTCCTCTTGGAAATGTGCTACTTCTCAAAACAGTGTTCTGGCGGCTTGCATGGCGGCTACCATTTTTGGGGCTCGCACGGTCGACAACCTCTTCCAGCCCAAGATGTCGACGCCAGTTCCAAAAGCTCACTCACGTCGACATCTCCGCACTCCTCAAACACTCATCCAAAACCCTCCACACCCTCTTCCCATCCACTCCCCTAGGAATCCTCACCCCCTCCACCCCGCTCGGCAACTTCGTCACCACCGTCCTCCCACACTGACTCTTCCCGTCCCTAGCAATCTCCTCCGTCCCATGCTCCCCCTCCCGCACGACCTCCACCTGAAACCTCTCCTCTCGCCCCCATCTCAACAACCCCGGCAACAACGCCGCCACAGCCAACGGATCATGCACCGGCGGCCCCTCCACGAGCCCAAATACATCCGCATACGTCTTGGCGAAGAAGGTCAAAATCTCCACGAACAATCTCCGCACCGTCGACGGCCGCGGTGCTCCCTCGTCCTCCGAGCTGGACTCACGATCGAAACCATACAACAGTCCCGCCTGCACCTCCCCCGTCGCGAGAAACGTATGCGTCACATCCAACGTCACCAACGTCGTCTTGGCCGCCAACGCCTCGTTTCCCAAAACCGCGCTCGCCGCCTCCGGGTCGACATAAATATTAAACTCCGCCCACGGCGTCCAATTCCCCACTCGCAACCCTTCCCCTTCACCGTGCACGGTCCCCATCCTCGCGTCCGTGAACCCGCCCCCCCCGCCCCCGACCGCGCCCCCCATGATCGACAACCCCGCGATATGATGCACCAAATCCGGGTCCACGGCGAATAGCAACGCGATGTTCGTCAGACATCCCGTCGCCACGATCCACGCCTCACCCCGCGGACACGCCCTCATCGCCGCCCGGCACGCCTCCACCGCCGTGCGATCCCCTCTCGCCGCCATCTCCGGCGCGGGTAATAACGTCGTGCCGTCCAAGCCGCTCGCGCCGTGGATGTCCGCTGCGGTGGCGGTCTGTCTGCAGAAGGGTTTGTTTGCCCCGGGGTAGACGGGGATGTTGGTGCGGTTGAGGGCTGTGAGGATGGAGAGCGTGTTGTGAGTGGTGTGGGTTAGGGAAGCGTTGCCGTGGACGGTGGAGGTGCCGAGGAGGTGGAGGTGGAGGGAGGGGTGGTGGGTGGCGAGGAGGAGGGCGAAGGCGTCGTCGTGGCCGGTGTCGAGGTCGAGCCAGAGGGGGGTTTTGGGCGTGGGGAGGGAGGAGGAGGGGGAGGGCATGGTTTTTTTTTGTGGGGGGGTTTCTTTGTCTTTTGGGATTGGAATGGGATGGAAGAGGTCGTCTTTTGATTTTAGCTGGAAGAGATGTTTGCTCTTGAGTAAGGCACTGCTTTACCTAGGTAGTTGGTTCCGGGTTTGCTTGGGTGGAAGGTCCTCTTGGATACAGGAAGGTTTGCCAAGGGATGGAGAACCGGGGTTTTGCCATTTAGCGCAAAAGTAGTCATGACTGACATACTGCAAGGTACTCAAAAGTTGACTAAATGACCAATGCAGACTCGTCGATTAAAGGGGTATCCGAGGCGTCGAAAGACCAACCGATCCTGCTCCGTCATGTACCTCTCCTCATACCCAACGTCTATACAGTTGAACGTAAGCCCAAATCCCAGTGTAGACCAGGGCAAAGCGTCGATTGCTGCGTGCATTATTAGCGGCTTCACTCCTCCTTCTTCCCCTCCACCGGCGGCGCACTCAAAACCTTCACCGTCTTCTTCAATTCCGACCCCGGCGTCGCAACAGCACCCGGCCCCTCCGCATCCAACCCCGATATTGCATCCAACGACTTCCCCCTCGCATGCAATCCACCACCCTCCACCTCACTCTGCGCCGCCGGTCCCAAATCCAACGCGGTCGTAACAGCCCCATTCCCCACCTGCTGCTGCGATTCACCCAACGGACCCACAGGACTCGTCATTGGACTCCCCAGATCCGACAATCCACTCTGACCATTGAGTTCCGGACTCTTACTCATCCTCGCGACTTCCTCTTTGAGTTTGTTCAATTCCTTCTCCATCCTCCTCCCAAACACATCAATGTAAAACGTCGCGCCGTTCCAGCTCGCCCAGGAGAGACACGTGATGAGGAATCCCGCGCTCGCCCACCGATACCAGAACCAGATCGGACAGGGCAGCATCGTCAGGAGGGCGTAGCAGTATTGTATACACATGAATATCGGCTCTTGGAAGCGGTCGGGGAAGCCGAGGACGAATTTCCCGAGGAAGTTGCCGCGGTAAGAGCGTCGTAGCCAGGTGAAGGATGTGGGGCGGCCGGCGGCGATTTTGGAGCGTTTTCGGACGGTGATCATGAAGTGGTAGGAAAGTTGCCAGATGGCGTAGGGGAGCGTGGCCCAGATGATCATGTTGGGAAGGGTGTAGTGTTCCGGGGCGCCCGGGGCGGAGAATTTGATGGTGTGGATGGCAGGAAAGCGGGTGAGTTGCATTTCGGCGGGGATGAGGTGGATGAGAGTGTGCAGGGTTGCGCATGGCATGATGTGGATGAAGAGGCTGAGATCGTTAGCAGGTGGCCATGGGTTCGGGCTGGTGTACGCACGTCGTTGTCTTGTCGAGACTGTGGAAGACCAAGCTATTCCTCCACATCACAATCGCCACCGCGTTGTTGCCGAATGCGAGGCAATATGTGCTGATAAGTAGTCGTTTTGATTGTGGGAAGAACCAGATTGAGGATATTAGTAGCATGTTGACAAAGTAGCAGAGGTCCGCTAAAAAGTAGTGGAAGCCGATCTTGTGGTAGTTGAACCATCGGAGGGGAACAAAGTATCTGGATTGATGGTCAGTACTTGCGCAATTCCTCATCTCTCACCAACACTCACACCAACTGCACGGTATACCAATAATGAAAGTACTCGGGAAAAGCACCCATCAGGTAGGCCGAAATGAAAATGTTCAAGACTGCCGTCACGAACGACACCTTCTCCATCAGCGAAACCGTCTTCGCATCGTTCCAACGCTTGTTCAATCGATCTACCGATGTTCGCATTCGTCTGCGGTACTTCTGCAGTTGTTCATCTGGTGGTGGGACTCTCTTCCTCCACTCATCAACCACAATATTCTTACTGGACATGGCTCTCGTTGTGAGTTTCTGTCGTTGTCGACGTAGCTTCTCCGCATTCTCATGCACCACATTCTGCATCTTCTCCAACCGTTGTGGTAGGGCCAGGTTTTCCAAGATGTCGAACATGGTCAAGCGGTCAACTGGCGGGTATTCGCCTCCCCCGAAAGTGTCGAAACTGCTGTATCCTCCATCGGAACCATTGCTATTCGTCCTTGTGAGGCCAGGTGTTCTGGGTGTGCTCATTCCACTGTACGACCCTCCCGCTGAGAGGTAGTCGCTCGCCTCGCCCGGAGGCTGTAGTCCTGCACCGGGAGAATTCAACTCCTCCTCCTTAGCCGCCGCCATTTGATCCACTTCACCGGTCATCGGATCGAGGGGATGTTGCTTTGGTATTGTGTCGATATCGTCCAGTCGCGCAAAGGCTTCGATCTCTTCTTCGGGAATGAGCTCGAGGTAGCTGCTTCGGTGTCCTGGGAAATATGGTCTGTGGATTTGTTGTTGATAAGTGACTGGCATAGTCGTGTCTGAGTCGGAGGAGCTCGTGACAGATCACGCAGACCTCCTCGCGAGACGGTGAGTGCTTACGAGAGTGAAAGTATACGGGAGAGGTTCAGGTAGACCGATGTTTCTGCCTCGTCGATCCAGGCACTAGGATGGCTATCGACGCATGGAGTCTGGTCGGATTAACAACGACGACGAGATGCGGGCGACTAGTGCAGCGATAGCACTGCTTTCGTTGGACAGTGTGATGAGTGAGGACGAACACTGACAATCACAACACCTCAACCCCCAGCGAAATCGATTGAAGCACGACCTTACGTCAGTGAACGAAGGAGAGCTGCTTAGGTAAGTGACACATCACCGGAGACAGGTCCGGCACTCCATCAACTCTAGGGTACGCGACCAAAACGCGTCTGTCTCTCTCCCCGCACGTCTTCTCAAACCTCCAACAAACAACCACCATCCTCACCTCACCTCCCACGACTGACGACTGACGACAAGATGGGCAAACTCCTCGCGTTGGAGTTGTTCAACTTCAAGTCGTACAAAGGTCATCATGTCATGCAATTCGGCGACAGCTACTTCACCTCCATCATCGGCCCCAATGGATCGGGGAAATCAAATTCCATGGATGCCATATCTTTCGTGCTGGGCATCAAATCGTCACATCTTCGTTCCACCCATCTCAAGGACCTGGTTTACCGCGGAAGAGTGCTGAAGCACGCAAAGATCAACGCAGACGGGACTGCGACAGAGGATGCGCCAAATGGTGATGCAGAGCCGGGCGCGTCGGACGATGAGGAGGTGTCGACACAAACCGGCACACAGCGAAATGATCCTCAAACTGCGTGGGTGATGGCTGTGTATGAGGATGACGCGGGTGAGGAGCAGAGGTGGAAGCGCACCATCACCGCCACAGGAACGTCCGAATACCGCATCAACAATCGGCCTGTCAGCGCGAAGATGTACAACGAAGCTCTGGAGGCCGAGAACATCCTCATCAAGGCGCGAAACTTTCTCGTCTTCCAAGGAGACGTCGAAGCGATTGCGTCGCAATCACCAAAGGATCTCACACGTCTCATCGAGCAGATCAGTGGGTCACTTGAATACAAGGCGGACTACGAGAAGCTCAAGGTCGAGAAAGAAAAGGCAGATGAAGATCAAGGATACAAACTCCAGCAGCGCCGCGGAATCAACGGCGAGATCAAGCAGTACCAGCAGCAAAAGGAGGAGCTCGATAGATACGAGCAGACACGAGATGAGAAGGATGAAGCAGTCGTCACACACGTGTTGTGGAAGCTCTTTCACTTCCAGCGTACTATCGAGGACAGCACGGCTGAGATTCAGAAGCACCAAGCAGAGTTGAAGGAGTTTCGGCGTAATGTGCAGAAGTTCCAAGACCGGCTGGAGTCTGCAAAATCTGAGCAAGCAAAGTCTGGTCGCGAGGTCAACAAGTGCGAGCGGAGCATAAAGAGCAAGGAGAAGGAAGTCGAAGAGATGGAGAACCGGTTGGTCCCGATCGACGAGAAGTTATCAATACACACTGCAAACGTGCAGAGGCAGCAGGCTCGCACATCCGGGATTGAAAAGGAGCGCGAGGAGCTACAAAAGTCTTACGATAAGATGAAGAAGGACATGAACGCTGTGGAGACTGCTCAAACCCGATGGGACAAGGAGTGGAAAGCACAGCAACAACAAGCCGGGCGAGCGTTGAGCGACGCAGACCGCAAGGAATACGATCGTCTCAAGCTCGAAGTCTTTAAGCGGTCTGGCAACGATCAAAGCAAGATTCAGACCATTACCCGCGAACTCAACAGCGATGAGCAGACGATGGATTCCCTCAAATCTCAAGTTGACAGCACCGAGGCGCTCAAGGCGAATCTCGAAGAGCAGGTCAAGGACTTGCAACAGAGAAGGGCTGAACTCGCTTCAACAGCAAAAGTGACTGGCAAGGAGTACGAGAAGAAGAAGGTCGCCATCAACGCTCTCATTAGCGACCGCGATCGCTCAGATCAGAGGAGGCGCGAGTTGGACGAGAAGTTGCACGCCGTACTACTCAAGCTGCAAGAAGCTCAGGGCCAGCAGCAGGAGTCAAGAAAGGAGGCGAACCAACGAGAAATGATCTCTCAGCTGAAGCGCATCTATCCTGGCGTCCGCGGACAGCTCGGTCTTCTCTGCCATCCGAAGCAGAAGAAGTATGAGACGGCAGTGGCCACCATCCTCGGTCGACACTACGACTCTGTCGTCGTCGATTCGGAGAAGACCGCACGAGAGTGCATTCAATACCTCAAAGATCAGCGCTCCGGACAGGCTACCTTTATCCCACTCGACACCATCATTCACAAGCAGCCTAATGCCAATCTCCGCGGCATGGTCCCAGGCATGCGACTGGGTATCGATACCATTGACTTTGACACCAATCTCGAGCGGGCGATGGGCTTTGCATGTGGCAACGCTGTCGTGACGGATACCATCACCATAGCGAAGAATCTCATCTACCAACGCAACGTCGATGCCAAGGCGGTGACACTCGACGGCACTGTTATTCACAAAGGAGGAAACATGACTGGTGGCGCAAGTCTGTCAGACAAGAAGCGCAGATTCGAAGACGCCGAAGTCGATAGCTGGCGTACCCTGGCCGAGAACTACAAACACGACATTGAGGCGCTACCGAAAGGACACAGAAAGCAAGCCGAAGAAGAACAGCTTCGATCAGAGCTCATCGGTCTGGAAGCCAAGCAGAATTACCTCAAAGATGAGATCAAAGCGTTGGATCGGAACATTGAGAGCAAGTCGAAAGAGCTGCAGCACATGAAGTCCCAGCTCGCCGATGTCCGACCCAAGTATGAGAAGCAAGCTCGTGGTGTTGAGAGTCTTCGTCGGTCACTGGAGGAGCACACAGATGCTGCGGCAGAGATTGAAGACGAGGTCTTCGCTACGTTCTGCCAGCGTCTCGGATACGGTGACATTCGTGACTACGAGAAGCAGCAAGGTGCATACGAGCAGGAGAACAGAGAAAAGACCCAGGAGTTCAAGAAGCAATTGTCTCGACTGTCGAATCAAGTCGAGCTTGAGAAGCAGCGGCTGCAGCAATGTGATAACCGGATCAACGCTACCAAGGCTGCAAGCAAACGCGATGAAGACCAAGTCGCCAGCTTGCAGGCGGAGCGTGAGGCCATCGCCGAAGAGCTGGATCAGGTCAACGGGGAGATTGAGCTATTCAGGGAGCAGCTCGAGGAGTTCAAGAAAGAGTACGAATCTCGCGGAGAGGTGGTACAGGAAGCGAGGCGAGAACTGCAAAAGCGAAGCAAGAGTGAGGAGAAGACTCTCAAGGAAATCTCAGCGCTTGAAGCAGACATGCAAAAAGCCGCAACAGCACGTTACGGCGTCCTGCGGACATGTAAAGTCGAGAACATCGCTCTTCGCTCTTCCGCTGGAACGTGGCAGTCGAAAGATCGATGCCCTTCCGCTCGAAGATGCCATGCTTGAAGCTGACGATGAGGACGCCATGGACGTCGATGATGAAGACGGCACATCCGCGCTCTCCCGCGTCAAAGACTACGGCATTCACGTCGACTTTACCAACCTCGACGACGACCTCCAAGACGATCCCTCGGAAGAATGCGAAGCCAACCTATCCGAACGCATCAATACGCTACAATCCTCCCTCGACAAGATGGCGCCCAACATGCGCTCCGCCGACCGCCTCCAGGCAACTTCCGACCGCCTCACCGCGACGGAAGAGGAATTCAACGAGGCACGCAAAGCGGCCAAAGCCGCCACCAAAGCCTTTGACGACATCCGCCAGAAACGCATGGACTTGTTCAACAAAGCTTTCGCCCACATTTCCGAGCAAATCGGCCCCGTTTATCGCGAACTAACCAAGACTCCTTCCTTCCCACTCGGCGGCTCTGCTTCCTTGGATGTCGAAGACGAAGACGAACCCTACCTCTCCGGAGTCAAATACCACGCCATGCCCCCTCTCAAACGTTTCCGCGACATGGAGCACTTGTCTGGAGGTGAGAAGACGATGGCGGCCCTGGCGCTGCTATTCGCCGTGCACACCTACGCGCCCAGTCCGTTCTTCGTGCTGGACGAGGTGGATGCGGCGCTGGATCATGCGAATACGACGCAGTTGGCGCAGTACGTGAGTGAACATGCTGGACCGGGCATGCAGTTTGTGGTGATTAGTTTGAAGACGGGACTGTTTCAGAATAGTGAGACGTTGGTGGGTGTTATGAGGGATCAGGCGATTAACAGCTCGAGGGCGTTGACGTTGGATGTGAGTTTTTGTGTCTATTGTTGGTTTCTGGGGGTGGTTCACTGACGAATATCACAGCTGAGAAAGTACCAGGCCGTATGAGGTGGACGTGGATGCGGAAGATAATGATGAAAGACATGGCATTACGGCCAAATGTTGCGATGGGCTGCGATGGAGTCACGGAAATGGCAAAAGCGAGAGTAGGGTTTTTGCTGAAGTCAACAGTCCTCCTTCAAGCTCGGAGTGGTTTAGCAGGAATGGAGAGCAACTCACTATTAGGCGTCTCCAAAACAGCCGTGGTTTATTTTCTGATACGTACGTACCTTGCGGCATCGCCGCACACTAGTACTGGTTGACAGCTCTCCTGTGCGAGCCTTGGGCGTCTCCTCAGCCAATGGCTTTCTTCAAAGTAGCACCAGGAGGCTCTCTCCTGAGCAAGCAGCCATCGCTGACGAAGATCAGAACATGGCTTGCTTGACATGGCTTGAGGCTTGCCTTGACCTCACATACCCTCACATGTTCCCCGACTCCCTCGCTCACGTTCGTGGCTGGCTGATACGTGCAGAACAGCTCACTGTTCAGTGCCAGACTTGTATCAATGCGAAACGCATCCGATGACAGCATCCCTTTGGTAACGAAGGGAAAACATCGCGAGCAATGCCTCGGAGAGGTGATGTACTCAAGCTTCGTGTACCTCGGTATACGCGACGACATCAGTCCAGAATGCTTTGCAAATTGCAGGCGCGATGAAGAGATGTCCGACGTGTAGCCACCACATCTTTGGCGACATGTACGGCTGAGCGTACTTTACAGGACTGGGAGACATAAAGAACCTCGTATCGCAACTACGAACGTCCCTTGGTTTCCCCCTCTACTCATCCCCAAGTCTCCACAACAATGCCCGACCCACTAACCGAGCATTCCCTCTTCGCCGGCGCCATCGCAGCAGCAGCCACTCTCTGGCCACAGAAACCACCCTCATCTGAAGTCTCCATGACGAAAAGTACCGGCCTGGCGATGACTACACCGACAATGCCCACCTGGCAGTGCACGTCGTCCAAGAGCTCCGCAAAGCTGGAGTACAACTCGACGTG
The DNA here is from genome assembly GCA_000223825.2 of Zymoseptoria passerinii SP63. NCBI lineage: Eukaryota > Fungi > Ascomycota > Dothideomycetes > Mycosphaerellales > Mycosphaerellaceae > Zymoseptoria > Zymoseptoria passerinii. The sequence continues at coordinate 28,005 of AFIY01001179.1, read as the reverse complement.
TCACGATATCAAGACGCTGTTGAATTTTGCGTTCGCGGCGGCTAAGCATCCGTCGGTTGATGATCGGGAGCGAACAGTGAGCTTGGGGAGATGGTGTTGAGGAACGTCTCCTCGCTCAACCGCCCGGTGCGAACGTCGTGTTGGTGCTGTATAGTCGGTACCACACAGCTTTGTGGCGGAGATGTTCATGATCAATGAAGGAGGAAGATTCAACTTGTTTCACTTGAAGCCTATCGGGTCATCGCTGGCAATTTCCGCTCGCCCGGCTTTGAGATGCTCGACTATTGATTGTATGTCGTCGTAGTTTATCGACCACCTCAGCTGAGTATGTCTGCCGACGCTAAAGATCCGATGATGGCGGTCAAGGCTCAGGATGAGGACTCGTGCCAGACCGCCAGGCTGTGAGCGTATTCCTCCTTTGTTGCGACTCAAGATCTGATCGTGCTTGATAGTGTTGTCACCCTCCTGTACATCAACACCTATCTGCCTGCACAACTGTCAGCTCGCTCTGGCGAATACTCATCACTCGGACTTCACATTGACGCTTGATCCGAGGGTGGAGATTCCGGGTTCGGCGCTCAATGCTGAGACGGCGAGAGGTATCGGCAACCAGGTGTGTGATGTTACCATAATCGTTGCTGGAATCACTCAGCTGAGAACATCTGGGCTCAGGTCTCCACCGCGGTCAACCTCATGTACCAGAAAGACGAGAAGTGGTTTCGAGGAGTTCTTCGCTGGGGAGTCGCAAGTTGAAAAGCCCCTCGCCGAACTTTCTCCTCGTGAGGTCCTGCTTGCGTTCCAGAAGTTCGAGGAGATGATCGACAAGGACCTGAGCAACAGAACTTTTGGCGGTCTGCAAAGAGACAAGGACGGAAGGTTCGCTGACGCTGATCTTACTCATGTGCTCAAGGAGTGTATGGACAATACCGCAGGCAAGATTTAGTCCTCGTCATGTTCCCAGGTCATTGCGCGCTCTTGAAATGATGAGCATCAACAGGGCTCGACAACTAAAACGTTCCCGGACCATGATATTGCGCACCCCTGACACCACTCTCAAGCACACGGCGTCCTTGGACGCGTACCGCAAATTCTTCGGTTTTCCCACCCCACGAGACCTTTGAGGACATCAATCCCGATCCCAAAATCGCCGACCCTCTCCGCGGCCTCCATGGCCATCCCGACTTGGTCGAGACGCAGGTCGAGGTGCTTGCGTGCCGTGCACGGTCGGAAAGAGCCATCTTCTCCGATGCTATCACTCTCGTGCGCTCGAACAGATATTACACCCTTAACTACACCGCTGCCTCGCTGACAGATGGGCGCTTTCCTGAAGTCCAACAAGATCTATCGACGCAGGTATCCAATCGTTGCATCTTGAGACATCGTACTGACAACCTCGCAGCATGGGAATCCCTCCCGTTCCCGAGGATGTTGTGCCGCTGAGCGAGAAGAAGGTGGAGACTGTGTTGCGGCCGGAGGAGATCGCGGAGGAGAAGAAGGATCTCTTTGGACGGGGAGTCCGTGTACGAAAGAGGAGATAGAGGTGTCGTATCCGGGAGCGATTGTGCTTGCGGGTGGGGATGGGTGGGCTCAGAGGGCTGTTAGGAAGGAGTTTTTGAGCATGGATTTCGTAGGATGAGAGGGAGGAGGGGAGGGCGGAGTTTGGATCTGGGTTTCTTATCATCATCCTTAGGCTGTAGCCCGTGTGGATTTTGGGGCCTGGAATGTAGAAGGAGCTGTGCCGATCATGCGTGTACATTGCTCGGTGTCCGATATGCGTGATTCCACAGCTCTCCAGGAAAAAGCCAATGGCAGTCGTCGCATCGCGCGCAGTCTTCGCAGCCGCGAGGAGTCCACCGTCCACTGAAGACGTCGAAGACTTCATCATCCGATTGTATGTTCCCCCGCGGCCTCGAATGCAAATTCGACGGGTTCGGCGGCGTGTGCAGAGCAAGGTCGCGCTGGATCGGTGGATTGACATTGGTTCTGGTCCGAACGTCGACTGCTCGTTCGATGCCGGCTTTGATCGCTTTCTGGAGTCAGAGATGGGTGACCGGTCCGGTCAAGTCGGGGCCTTCTTCGGCCCAAGGATGAATGCGAATGGCCTTTAGGTTTGGCCAGGTGTATTGGTCCTTGGAAGTGGAGATGGGCTGGTGGGCACGTTTGTCGTAGTTCTCGTGGTATCTCGTGATCGGTCCGCGGAGCTCTGCGTCCGTGTAGTCCTGCTGATTTCGTCCGCGCAGGCTCGCGATGTGTGGGTTATGCAACGCTTCAAATTTCGCTTCCTCTTCTTCGATGATTTCTGCCTGTTCGTAGATGTTCTTGCGACGTATCATGGCCGCGAGGCCTTCGTCGAACCACGCAGCCATCTCGTCGGCGAATCTCCCCTCGGCATGGCACAGTTCGTCGAAATCACCAGCAATGACAAGAATCTCGATTGTTCCTGGGAAAGCGGGCATGATCGTTGTCGGACACAAGCTCTCCAGTAGTGTTGTGCCATCTACGCCTTGGACTCCTCCTGTCTCCATCCATAGATTGTATGCTCCCGCGTAGAAGACAATGTCATGTATCGTCGTGGTGACTTGTCGTAGCTCACTCTCGCCTGGAGTTGGATGGTATCGACCGAGTTCTTCGAGGTAGTAGAATGACTCGTTGTAAGGTCGTGACTCGTAGAGCATCAGGCTCTGGTATTGAGGTGCAAAATTTTGTGCCCATCCATTGACGGATTCCACGTCGCGAAGCGTGCTGGAGCGTAAAGCGACATGCGTTAACTGCAGGACCAGTCAGATCAAGTGTGGAAACACTGAAGGTCAGTTATCCGACCTACCTTGTTCTTGCAGGCCTGCACAGTTCTCTTCCAGAACCCAGGATCTATGACCGATATATCGTCGAGGAAGATCCGACGAACGGGAGAGCAACCCTCCGCGAAAGCGTACTCTTGCCTGACAGGATATACCGTCTCCATTTCTAGCCCTCGGATGTAGATCGAACCCAAGCCAGGCAAATTGAGCAATCTCGCGAATACCGCCGTATGGTAGGCGACCTCTCGAGTTTCTTCTCCGTCTAGCCAAGGTCCCGACTCGACGCCGACCGCAATGCTTTTCAAGGCTTGCAGACCAGGCGGCCAGAGCGCTTTTGCTTGATTGCAATGGAGCAGAATGATCTGGCATAGCCATTTTAGGCTGCTGTTTCCGACAAGCTCCATTGGCTGGCGCGGGAGGATGTGACCGCGGATGTACTTGACGTTGTCAAGCCGGGGGCACAGCAGGAGGATAAGCAGCTTCAGGAGTCCATCATCGCCATCGATGAGTCCATCCCTAGCTGCCTCGCGGCGTTCGCTTCCAGCGTGGAAACGAACCATGTAGGGCCCCAGAACATCAAGCAGTCGTTCTATTTTGCCTTCCTTGAACGTCCACTGAGACGGACTCACATGGTGATAATACTGTCTCTCGCCCTCACGCTCCAGTTTCCTTCGGTGTAAACTTACTCCACCTCCCGCACATGCCACGCCACAATCGGGTCCGCTATTATCGACCGGAGCAAAATTGGCACACTATCGGGCAACACATTGGAAGAGACTCTTCCATGATGTGCCCGATAGTGACGCGCGAGAATGTCTCGCAAAGGGGCGGCGAGGTGCGAGGACGGCGGCATGAATTCTACGATGCGGCAAATGAGCTCCACGGTTAGGGAGAGAGTGCCTATCATCTTGAGCGTGGTTATAAATCGCTTCGCCCGCAACTTGTCAAGCTCTCTCTGCGCGGCTGCGGGATGTCGTTGGTATGGACATTCGCAGATTCACTCGAATTCGGCGCCGTGCGGCTGGACAGAGCTGTGTGCCGGAGGAACTGGTCTTCGGCGTATGAAATGTAAAGTCAAGTTGGAGTATGTACGACGATGTGATTTTGGAGACGGGAGGGGATGACGTCGAAGAGAAGGAAATATACCCCGCCAAACCTTGTTACCTAACATGCTTGTTCTTCCTCACGAAAGGTATCTTGAGGCGCACTCTCGTAGTAACGTTCTCGGAAGACTCAAGACCACATCCTTCGGGCTCGATGCCTACGACTTAATTTTTCCATACTTTGACTCGAAAGAAAGTATTGATGTTGATGACACCGGCGGGGCATATCAACCTGGGAGCTGCGATATACACAGCATCACGACTCATGTCCTGCAGCCCTTCGCAATCATACCACGACTTGGCACTCGCAGTCCGAAACGTCGATGGTCGGTATCGAAAGCGAAGTCGCGGGATCATGGCAGAATCGAAACCTTAGATTCAAGACTTGTCACAAGACCTGTCAGTGTGCCTGCACTCATTGTGGACTTGTTGATGAGCTGAGATCGAAGCTCAGACAGCCACTGCATGATGAATAACGAGCTGCGTGCTCAATGGACTTTCGTCGAGACGAGGCAATCAATGCAAGGGTGGCAGAATTCTCCGACAGTTCGCATGAACGCCAGCGCATGAGCCTCGCTTGAACGCCTCGCTTATGTGCAGTCATCTGTCTGCCCTTGCCTAGTGCGAGAGTTGTTTCCTTTCAAAGTGGAGTCGACGTACCGGCTCCAGATTCGGAGCAGCCAGACTTGTTCGGCCGTTGGTGGGTCCTACGGCCACGCGATCCGAGGAAGCTACGTCGACGCCGTTGGAAATTAACCAAATTCTGGTACGGTACGGTATTCGGCGGACGGCTATATGATATATCGGGGGGTTTTCGCGTGGACGCTGTCAACGTCAAACCGTGTGAGCCGAACTGGAGGCGGCGGCTGCAATCGATGAAAGCTCATTGCCTGGCGAATGGAATGAAAAATGTCTTCCAGTGGCCACGAGGACTCCGAGGAGGAGCAATCCTTCGTGGTGTCATCACAACAACCTTGTACTTTGTGACGGACGGACAACGAGCAAGGTTGGTACCTGCATTCGGACAGCGGACGATCTAACGCGAAAGTTTATACGGAGTAGCGGGAAGGAACAACCGAATATGCCCTCTTTTCACAGACCATCATTGACACAGGGAATGCACAGTCAATACCTGGTGTCACCTTCATCACTGTCCCGACCCGACCGACGGAGATGGACCCAATATCCGAAGGGCCGAGGGGCGAAAAAGACGGAAATGGTGGGTGGTACAAGAAACTCCTCATTATCTCCGGGGGCTGAGCGCTATAGGCTGTTTCGTTTGGTGACGAGCGTGATTATTGATGAGTGCCCAGATGCACCCCCATGTCCGACGGAGTGTGTGTGCAATGTCGAAGCTGGGAAGGGTCGTTCATGCGTTGTGCGACCAGGGTTGCATGCATTGGGTGTATGAGATATGGACTTGGTGGAACACTGGCGGGTGAGGACGAGGTCGGCTCGAGCTGAGAGCCTCGTGGGTACCGGTGTGTTGGGAGATGTCGTCGTTCGATTTGGAAAAGAAGGGCATTGTTTTGAGGATGGAAGAACAATAGTTATACATGTGATAAATAGTGGACTGCACTATATACCCGTATACATGTTCGTACGACCGTGCTTGATGATGAGATGCGATTGCGAGAAGCACTAGTGGCCGGGATGTGAAGTTGTGAAGCCACCAACGCGCGCCATCTGCACCAGGGTCACTGGTCAAACGGCCGACGGCATCTCTCGAGAGAGAGAGAGAAGTCGGAGGTGATGTGAAAGTGAAAGTGAAAGTGAAAGTGGAGTGCACATCGCATCGCATCGCATCGCATCGTGTGTCATCGGACATCCTTTGCTTTGCCATTGCTTTCCTGCTTGAGACTTGAGACTACTGAGACCGACTTCATCCGCTGGACCACTGCCTTCTCTGCCTGCCAGATGGGAATGCTGTGCTGTGCCGTACCACTCACTCACTACTGTGCCTCCCCTCAAGTCCGTCCATCACCAGAGGGAACAGGTCGGGTCGGGTCAGGTCAGGTCAGGTCGGGTCAGTTCAGGTCAGGTCAGGTCAGGTCAAGTCAAGTCGCATCCACTTCACCTGCTTCATCGCTCCCAACGACATCCGACACACAATCCTTCCTTCGCACCGCAGTGCGACTCGTCCTCTTCGACCCTCTGCGGTGTCGCCATCGCACCTCGACATCATAGCACATCATGATGATGGACTCCACGCCGGTCAGTCAGTCGACGAGGGCTCGATCCATCCCGGAGCCACTGTGCAACTCCCCAACTGACACCTTCTCCGACAGTCCTCCCCGGCACGCATGTCAGCGCTATACCAATACCACAATGCTCCCGAAGTCGCACCCGCTCATGGCCTCGAATACGACGACAACGTATACCCATCATCCGACAAGTACCCCGTCCTGCGTGAATCACCCTCCTCGACACACGACCGATATGGCCGCCACGCCTTTGACAACGACAACCGACCGCCGCTCATCATCTTTGGAATGAAAATCAAGACCTTCCTCGTCGTCGCCGCCGTCATGATTCTCATCGTCGTGGGAGCAGCAGTAGGAGGAGCAGTCGGAGGTCAACAACTACGAGACCAACACGAGGCGACAATATTGTAAGTCAACGAAGCAAGGGCCACACACACACACCTCCCTCTCTCTCTCTCTCTCTTCTCTCTCTCACACACACAAACAATCCCATTATCCTCCAACCCTCCCACTAACCTCCCACCTCCCAGCAACAACTCCACCCGACCCACGCGCCCAACCCCCCCTCCCACCTCCAACACCTTCCTCGCCGCAATCCCGACCTACGCTCCCCTCCGCGACTGCCCCTCCTCCTCCTCCACCCACTACACCTCCTCCTTCTCCACCCTCTCCGCCAACACCCTCGGCAGCACCTCCTCCTCCACCACCAACCACGCCTCCGCCGGTCTAACCTTCACAAAACACTGCTCGCTCTCCAACCCCATCACCGACCCCGCGAAACTCACCTCCGCCTTCGTCTACTCCTTCAGCGACTGCGTCGAAGTCTGCGCCGCGTACAACTACTGGGCGGACTCCAGCGCGTGTTCCGTGGCCGTGTATCAGAGTAATGCGACGAGACCGGCGAATTGTTGGATTGGGAGGATTCCCGAGTTGAAGGCGAGTAGTTTGAAGGAGAAGGATGGGATTGACGTGGCGATTTTGGAGCTGTGAAGGAGTGAGGAGGAGGAGGAGGTGGAGGTTTTTTTTTTAATATTTCATTGCAGCGCATCGCGATGATAGCGGGGCGTTCGATTATTTTTTCCTTCTTTTTTCCCTTGGATGGTCTTTCAAACGGTGTGATGAGATGGGCTGCGGTTGAAGTGTGTGTGTGTGTGAGAGAGAGAGAGAGGGACGTCGAGACTTTTCGACCGGGAAAGAAGATGTCGAAAGGGGAAGGTGAAGAGAAAGGTACGGCGGCTTTGTCGAAGGCACGGGAGGAAAGTACGAACAGACTTGTGAAGCAATGTACCAGCAGTGGGAGAGGTCAACGGTTCCTCTTAGGGAAGTGAAGTGATGCCATATAACCATCGACGACAGCAAAGCGTCAAATTTTAAAAGAAAGCATTTCAACTCAAAAACTACACACACTCTCTCTCTCTTTACATGTAACACCACACCTCCCAATCAAACCCCCCAACTCCTCAGCCCATCCTCCAAACCTCCATTCCCACCCCATAAACCAACACCCCATCCCCATCTCCCCCCTCCTCTCCCCTCACCCCCTCCACCACCCCCGCACAATCCGCCACCGCCGAAAACCTACTACTCCCTAGAACCTCTACATCCACCCCATTTACCCCTTCCCTCTCGCCATCGACCGAGACACACCAAAATTTCAGTCGCTGATCGACACTCACCGTGCAAATCACCACTTCCTCCATCCCACTCTCGTTCTCCACAGACGTGCGTGATAGCACCGCGAGTCCTGTTATCGCTGCCGCGTGGGCGTTCGGGATGAGGAGGGTGCGGAACTGCGCTTCGGAGCGGGCGGAGAGGTGCAGGCGTGTAAGTCCGAGAGCGTTGTCGTCGCCGGTGGAGAGGATGAGGGTTGTTCCGTCGGGTAAGGGGAGGGAGGTGAGGGACAGGATGGAGTTTTGGTGGACGCGGTGACGGTGTAGCCAGGAGTGTGCGAGGTTCGAGGTGGTGGGTGACGATGGGAGGTGGGAAGAGAGCGGAGAGGGCCAGAGGGTGAGGTGGCCGTCTGTGCTGGCTGTGATGCTTTGAGATGAAGATGTGCGTTCGGAGGGACGGGTGGTGTGCGGGATTGGTGGTGGGGAGAGGACTTGGGTTAAGCAGGAGGTCAGGTAAGAACCCTGTGAGAGGAATGCCCAGCTCTGCTTGTGATACGACCAAGTGCGAAGTGTGGAGTCCGAGTAGGTCATTGTGATGTGGAAGGTCGGCGACTCTTCTGTAGGAGCGGAGGCGGGATGCGCGGAGAAGTGGGTGATGCGGAGGTCAGACGTGCCGCTATTAGGATGGGAGGTCTCGCAGACGACGCCGATGCCCAGCTCAGGAACGCCGAGCGTGATTTCCCACATGTTGAATTCTTCGAACCCGCCGCTGGAGAAGAGAAATCGCCCATCTGGCGACCATTGGAGGTGCTGGATTCCAGTATTGTGTTTCTGCAGGGTGTGAAGAGTCTGGAAGCCAAGTCGCTTGTCGTACGTGCTGAGCTTGATATCGGTGTCCTCCGCTCCAGTCGCAATGAGTTGCCGTTTTGTCCGCGAGACTGCCACGGCCTTGATTTCTCTGCCATGTCCGCCAGCGTTGATCGTCTGATGTGGCAACTCGACTTGAGACTTCCAATAAAGTTTGCTGGCTTTGATCCAGAAGAACGTGCCTCCGTTCGTTCGTGGTTGGAAAGCCCAGGTGCGATGCGCGCCGCCGCACTCGACGTTCATGACTTCTTGCTGCTTGGTGATATCAAAGACGACGAATTGTTTGCTTCTGAAGCCCCAGACCCAGATGTGGCCGGCAGGAGACTTGCCGATGCCTTCGATGTTAGGTCCGAAGGGCAGAGCGAGCTGGTGAACTAGATGTGTTTGTAGCTTCGTAAATTTCTCCCTGAAAAAGGGCGGAGCATGCATCTCCGACATCTTGGCGTATTCTGAAGGCTGCACTACATCTTGCATTGATTGATCGATCCCAGACTGGAAAACGTGGGCTGCGTACGTGCCATCGCGGCCTGTGGAGAATAGGACGTGTCGAGATTTGATCGAACTGCCGGCAAATTGAAGGCTTGTGACGGCCTCTTTACCATGGACGGACGTCAGAAGCGAGGCGTGTAAGACTGGTCCGATACCATTCGTCGAGGAAACATCGAAGATCGCTATAGAGCCGCGTCTTGAGCCCACGACCACGATGCTTGTAATACCCAATGTAGTGCGTGCAAAACTTGTCACTATGAAGTTCTCGGGCAAGGCTAGCTCGACCTGCCGCATGGTGATGTCGTTTCGATGATCAGTCTCGACTGCGACTGAGCCAGACAGCAGTATGCAGAGCAGCGCCGAAGCGGAATTGACTTGGGTGACCAGAACACCGATCGATTCAGGAGACTGATCGGGATGCTCGATACTATCTGATTCGGCAAACAGTGAAGCAGTCTTGCGCCCTGTCGAGAGAATCTTGGTGATTTGGCCACTTTTGTGAACATATGAGAACACATCCCCCCGGTTTCCAGCTGCAAAAGCGACACCCGGCACGCTGGTCATGGTCGAATAGCCGCGAAGGCCGTCAATGCTTGGAGAAATTTCCTCGGAGGCAAGCTGATGACTCTTGTCAGACCGTAGCAAGACTAGTCTGCCGCTGTCGGTCGTTGCTAGTAGGTTATCGGCCGTCAGAAATGCAAAGGTCCTGAAAGTGTCGGATTTCTGGCCGCACGCCAGGAGCTTGCGATCGACCTCGGTGGGACACTCTGCTAATTGGAGCTGTGGCCATGATCGGGTCGCTATCGAGCCGTCCGCGCCTCCTGTTGCGATTCGAAGCGAGCGATCGATGGCCACTGACCATATGTTCTTGCCAGTGTGGGACTTCTGTACATGCGCCTGCCTCATCACGTACGGGTACTCTTCGCAAGAGGGCTCAGTGGGCTCTGGCGTCCAGAAATTGCAGCTCGCATCCTCGCCGAACGAAACAATGGACAATTGGTCGATGCCAGCAGCTTCACGGCTCACTCTCGTCTCATCGAGCAGGAATCGAGCACTCCAAATTCTCGAGCCATGCCCCATGACCTTGACAAGGCACTTTGGAGCGTGCACGTCTCCATCTGAACTCGACCCGAAGCCTGTTCCGCGCTGTTCTTCGGCCAGCGTTGGGCTTGACGCAGAAAGATCTGATATGTCCCAAAGCCGAATGGTGCGATCATCGCTGCAGCTGGCCAGTATATGCGTTCGTCCTTCGAAGGCAGAAGCAACGGCTTTCGATGAGATTTGTACTCCAAACACAGATCCATCGTGCGCTGAAAAGGTGTAGTGTGTTGCAGGCTTGTGGAACAATGCTCCGTGATCCTCTGTCATAATACATGACCACACTATGATATCTCCGAACGCGGTGCCTGACGCAATGAGACATTTGAAAGGACTTAGCCATGTGACGTGCGCAGCGTAGAGGATGCAGTTGGACCCGGGCACAAGAAGATCGAGCTTGAGATCGAGAGCGTCGTCCAGTGCTCCGATGCTCATCGAATTATGAGCTGTTACGATGGCGATCTTGGGTGCATTGCCTGAAGCGGCAGGAGCAAAGGCTGCGTCCAAGATCCAATCGTCGGCTTCTTTCTGTGGACCCAAGTCCAGTACTAGAGCGGCGCCGTGTATCTTGACTCTCAACTGGCGGATAAGGCTGCCGCCCCATATCAGAACGCGAGGATCTTCATCACTTCCCTCGCTGACGACAATGCCGTGAACAGCCTGTCCGTTGAAGACCTCGACTTCTGCTAGCAAAGTCTTTACCTGTACATCGTAGGCCTTGATGGATGTACTCTCACCGGCGAGTACGACATTTCCTCTCCAGAATCCGAGTGCTGTCACCGGGACGCGGTGGTGCTCATGTCGCATGTGGAAGGCCGCCAGGACAAGAACAATGTAATCTGTCAAGGACGACTTGGAAATTCCCCGACATGTGATCGCGGCTCCGTCAGCGGCTCGTGCCGTGTCGGTCTTAGCTCCGCTACTCCATCTGGACGAGCTGCACCACAAAGACAGTACGGTAGCTGCCTGCGATCACACGACACTCTGATCCAGGCATGCGATAACACTTATTGGATAACACTTGGCAGCATCGATACATCGGACCTTACGACATGACCACGCGACGCTTCAAGCAACCTCTCGACTGACCAGCCGACTGCACTCGATATCGCATCGCTCGTGACTACCACACCACAAGATGGCTTCGAGCAAGTCCTGGTTCTCGAAGACGCTGCCTAGGGACGATCGATATCTCTCAAACTCCGACCACGAACTTCCTCGTTGGCGAAGTCCGTCACCATCGGCATCCATGATTCCACCACCAATCGTGCAGAGCGTCTACGCGCCAGCTCGAAGTACAATCGCAGAATCGGCAGTACTGGAGAAAGCATCACCATTCGACGACAGGCAAGAGGAGCTAGAAGCAGATTTACAGTTCCTTTTGGACGCTCAAGCAGATGGTTTAATTCGAGGCTTGGCGGGTGGAGGGACAGACGAACGGAGCTCAGCGGGTAGCACGACTCCGACCATGCAAAGCGTGAGGAGCGCTTCCGGAAAAAGTCGAAGGCTTCCTCGTCGTCAGCCTGGACTGCGAAGCGCGCGAAAGGGCATATATCGAAGCATACTCGCGCTGGCCGCGTTGAAAAATGAAGAATTAAAGGATGTGGACAGGAGCATACGTGGGAATGAGAAGACGCTGACGCAGATTGATACTTGGGAACAGAAGCGTCAGGGTCTTCGTGAAGCTTCGCATCATGTCGATGACAGCGAAGAGACGATTCGCGTGCAACGTTTACTAACAGAGGCGGATGCTGTGCAAGCTGAAATCAACAAGGTCGAGCTACAGCTCATGGAAATGAAGACGAGACATCGTAAGCTTCTGAGACAGGCTGCGGCTATCGAGAACTCTGTCCAAGCAAAGATGGCATCATACACGTCTAGTCTGCAGATGCTCGAGGAGGACATTCAGAAGTTTTTGAGCTTCAAACCAGTAGGCAGCAATTCCAGACCAACATCGCAAGACGGTACGCAGTCCGTATGGCAGCTTCCGCCGGCACGAAGGAATCTTGATATGGCCAAAGAGTACTGGAGAGAACAGTACAAAGCCGGTCAAAGTCAACGGAAGCAGATCGAGTTTGAGAAATCTGCCTTGGTCGAAGGAGCATCCATGTGGAAAGAGACTGTGTCTGAGGTTACAGAATTCGAAAAGCGATTGAGATCGGAGATGTCTTCTTTGGCGCCGGATTCTCCATCGGCTTGGGAGGACCCACCGGCGACTACTGCCCCAGAGGGACTCAGAGACATTCTTGAACAGATCGATAACCTCACAGAATCGTTACAAAGCAAGCTCAAGACTGCAGATGAACGAGGCTGGAAGCTGTTAGTGGTAGCGATCGGCGCGGAACTGGACGCATTGATCAAGGGCAAGGAGATATTGGCAGGTGTGTTGGAAGCTAGCGGAGATGGCCATCATAGTGGAGAAGAGAGTGATAAGCAACTTGGGAACGGCAAGCCGGAGGTCACGTCAGCTGGCGAGGAGATCCGCGAACTTGATATGAGCTTTGCGACTGCGCGTGCTACCAGTGCTGGAAATGTTTCGGATGCGGATGATGATCATCCAAATCCAGAGCTGCTGTTTTCGCAACATGAAGATACGGATCCTGAGTAGACAGCAGCGGCAGACTGCCCGTATTCAGCCGTGTCTCTGAAAGTCTTCGTGCCAGCTACCTGCACTCACTGGTAAGACGTCTTGTCAAGTCAACGGGAATGCTGTTACCATGTACGCTGACCTGCGTGCCGTCGTAGCCATCCTGCTATCTTACCTGGGCGGCTATTCGACCATTCTATCTTGCCTGCACGGCTGCTTGACCGTCTTGCTATCTTATCTGCACGGCTATTCGACCGTCCTACTACCTTGTCTGCACGGCTGTTGGACCGTCTTGCTATCTTACCTGCACGGCTATTCGACCGTCCTGCTATCTTACCTGCACGGCTAATTGACCGTCCGGCTACGTTGACTATCCGGCGGTTCGACCGTACTGGTAAACTACCTGTCCGCTGTCACACCAAATGAACTGCACGCCTACCCGAGCTCGACATCAGCTTACCTGCACGCCTTATAATGCTGTCTGATCAGATTATTCGTGCAGTCTTGATAGGATATATGTCCTGCTATCAGCATGCATCGCTAGTTCACGGCCATTTCATTTCGACTATGCTACTGATCTATTCTGCCCGGGTTCACACGAGACCGAGATTCCTTCCCAATGCCCAGTGCAAGACAACATCATCGCCTGTTCGCCGTCACTCGCTCGCAAACGTCTGTTCGCTGTCCACCATCGTTGCCCTCCGCACCACTGGAGACACTGAGCAGGTTCCGACATTCTCGAGAGGCGAGGACATCCATTGTCGCAAAGCTTCACTTTGTCGCGAGCCACTCCACAAGCCTCGCTCTGTAGTCTGCATCGCCTTTTTTAGTGGCTGGGAAGTACGAACCACGACTGGAGATCAAGTCATCGCCGTTTCGGTCTGCGAACCACAAATCTTCACTCCGAACACGGTCGACCAGGTCTTGGAGCTTGGACTCCTCCCACTTCTTATCAAATGCCTGAATGTTCTTGAAAATGCGATCCTTGTCCTGCCTCCAAGCCCGCGGTACCCACTGATACCCTCTCTTTCTGTCGATGCTGTCTTCGACCAGGAACTTGACTGAAGGTGAGATCGCCAAGTAGTGGCCTTTCTGACCACACATTCTTGCCATACGCTGCCAACGAGTGCAGCACCTATCCGGAGCTTCTGCCTCGAGAACGACAACATTCTCAACGTCTGCAGCAACAAGTTCGTCGTCGTCGATGAGTGAATTGACAAGCACTCGGACCTCAGAGTCAAAACGATTCAAGTCCTTCGGAAAGTCGGCCCGGGCGTCGGTGCTTGTCGTTTGATCATTCCTCTCCACCAGGCCATCCAGGCCGTCTCCGATGAGCCCGCGCAGAAACTTGGAAGTCTTGAACATAGTCAAGACATGCTCGCATTCCTCCGGCTCGCGAACAATGAACATGGTCTTGGGGAACCGCGCATCGCCAAGGCGGCCTATGCGGACTTGGAGAGATATGTTCTGCTTGACGACGAATTGAAGGCAGCACTGCCACGGACGCTCGGTGTGCTCAATGTTGATGGAGATATTGCTCCGGTCCATGCGGCCTGTGGGATGACGAGTTCTGAAGTAGCTGGGATAATCTGGCTGTAGGCTGACAATCTCGTGGATGGGCTCGTTGCGGTGTGCGCGGCAGCTTGCCTTGTGGAGAAGTTTCCAGTCATGCCTTTGGCACCTCCTTGAGCAGTAGCGGTGGAATTGGCATATGGTACACCTCAGAGTACCCAGCTTGCGACAGCCCTCATTGTCGCATACGCGTATGACGCTGCTTGGATTGTTCCAGTAGTTCGCCCTGAGGATGATATCATAAGTGTCGGCCATAAGGCACTGTGATAGGACGTCGGTAGCCATGAGCTCGGTGGTTATATTGGCACAACAATGTGTGGTGAAGTTGTGAAGTTTCGAATGATGGTTGAGGAGAAGATGGGGTGCTGGGAAAGGAGAAGGTCAGAGTTCATGTCCAAGGTCAACTTGTTTGTGCGACCAAACGGCGGGCGATTGCTTGCGCACGCACATTTGGGGCTTCCGACCCGAAGGATTGACCCAGCCCCAGAGCTTTGTCCATATTTCCATGGAAGTCAGGAGAAATTGGCGCTGATGAAAGGGTTGATTATCAACGAGAATCGTGCGATCGTAAGTCAACCAAACATCATGGTCGATTGCAAAGGCCGCTACTTGCACTCACAGACCCTTCTCCAGCTGCGCATCGACCTCTCCCTGAACCTCCGACTCCCTCTGCTTCTTCGCTGCCTCCACCATCGCCGTCTGAATGTCCATCTGCAACTGGTGGAAGATTTCATCCAGGCCCTGCAACTGGATCAAGACATGCTCAGCCCTCTTCTTCATCTCGTTGAGCCCGAGCGCCATCTCTGTCATGTAGCCCACCTCCATGACCAAGTCCACCACTTTTTTCACCGCCGCGACAGCATTCTCCTGGCGCAGCGATAGTTCCTGACACAACCAGTCGGCGTAGTTTCCGTTGGTGACGAACCCCATCAGGATGTCGTGAATAGCAGACGCATCTTTGGCGGCGAATTCGCATTGCAGGTGTAGGTCGAGTGCTGCGCTGCTGAGGAGTGGGTCTTCGAGGTTCCAGTCGTCGGTCAGAGAGTCGAGGGTGTCGAGCTCATGGACGCTGTTGGTGCAGGCGATACGACCGCGGGTGAGGGTGCGTAGCGCCATGTAGGAGGATTGAGCCGAGTTGTGTAGGATGATTTGTCGGGCGCAGGTGCGGGTGTAGGCTGTGGCGAGCATGTTAGTTGGTCTGAGGATGTCGAAAGAGTAGAGAGTCGTACGATGCCAGTGTGATTCAATCTGACTGTCGGTGCGCACTTTCTGTGGTTTGTGGCGATGCGCTCAGAATCTTTGGTTAAAGTAGTTGGTGTTGTTGTTGTCGTGAAGCTGGACGATGAGGCAGCTTGCTCGTGACAACGACTTTTGCTCGCGCCACCGGGCTCGTTCGCTCTTGATTGGCGCAGCTCGTCTTCAAGGTGAATCAGCAGGGCTTCAAAAAAAAATCAAAACTGCGCCGTCCCATTATGACACGTCGCTCCAGGCCGTCCGGATTTTGCTTCCTGCGTCGCCTGCATGCTTCGGGAACCCTCTTCACCCAGGAAACCAGCATACGACCATGGCCGAGATCCTCTACACAGTTGACAAGAGTTGACTCTGCCACCCATTGCTCGCTCTAGACGGCTTCCCAAACCTAGCCCAACTCAACCTTCGTGATGTACTTTCCCGGCACCACCACAAGTCCCACATAGCGCTTCTTCATATCCACCTTGACATTGCCAGGAGCGCCAGATCTCTCGTGCCTCTCCGCCGCGAGCTTGATGTCGGACCCGGAGGGCTGCCGGTACTCGTGCGTCATGGCCAGAATGATATTTCGCTCATTGTCGGTGCACTTCATCTGACCCACGAACATGCGGCCGTCGGATGTGTGAAGGTGAAGAGTCCGATTTAGGAGGTCGGCGAGGTATCCCGTGGCTTCTGCTTCGGATGACATTGTGATGGGTTGAGGCGATTGAAGTAGGTAATCCGTGGCCAGGCAAAAATGGCTTGGAGCTGGGTTATCTCGCAGGTGTCAAAGAGGTCTGGTCGGGACTGCGAAGTAATACTATGTACCTCAGTGTCCAATTTGAGGCCTTTTTGGTGGAGATCCAGCTCTGGACTTTGTTGTTGTGAGGAGTAGTCCGAATGTGAGATTGTGAGGTAGTATGTTCTTCGAAGTGAGGTCTGAGCTGCGGGTGATCCCGCTTCACACAAGGTGATATTCTACCGTACTATCCTACCCTTCGTACACCTGCACATAATAGCATTTGTTCCAACTTACCATGTGCAGTATCAGAGTGATTGGAAAGGCAGTCGTACCTGCAGCTTCTCGTTCGAGCGGGCCACAACAAGGTATATAGTCCAAGTCCACATAGTCTTTCGAGAGCTGTCTAAACCTCCCTAAAAAGACATTATACCTGTAGAGAGTCTTCTCCAGCAGATCGTGTCCAGGCCTTGACCTGAGTCTGGACCTCATCCAACACTCCGTATCCTTTCCAGAAATGGTCAACACCCTGAAGGCACTCCCAATGCAAACGTCCGGCAGATGTCGTCGAAAGTCTCTCAACCCACTGCTTCAGCTTCTTCACCGATGTAAAATGGTCCAAGGAGCCGAATAAGATCATGCTTCGGTACTCCATCGACAGGAATCCAGAGCCTTGCTCGCCTGGCCTGGCCCTTGGAAAGGCCAGTCCGGGAGAGAGCAGTGTAGTCGTCATCGGGAACAGCACCGGGGAGATCATAAGATAGCTGACGCTCACATTGAAACCAGACTCTCTCGTAACCATGACTGCTGGTTCTTTTGGTTCTTTCGTATAAGCTCCACTAGGACTCCGACTGTGCATGCGGGTTCTGATGCGTTGCGGCACCTCACGCACGACATCAAACGATCGCCGAGCATCCTTGCTTCGTCTTCGTTCGGAAGGATCGGTCTCTTCGCCTCCGACAGTGACCTGTGAAGTTTCGGATCGCAAACGTGGTGGGTACTCCGAACTCAGCTTCCGGCCTCGTGGAGTCGATAAAGATGGAGTTTCCTGCTGGCTTCGCCGTGTCTTGTCAGCCAATGTGCGAGCTCGCAGGAACACCTCGGACGCAGAGGTTCCCTTCTCAGCAGACTCAAAAGTTTTGATGATGTGTGATACATGTGGAAGTCTGGCCAAGATGAGAGAACCGTAGGAGTAGCCTGCTAGGACGATCTCAAGTCTTTGTGAGGGCAAGTCGAGCTCGTGAGAGCCCTCTTTTTCACCATGAGACCTGTTCGCAACTGGTGACAGAGTCTCCGGTGCCGAAGGAAAGTCCAGGGTCTGGAGATAGTACACAAGGAGCCCGATCACTGTGCTGTAGTCGCCGAGTTCTGGACTTCCAGTCCAGCTGCTTTTACCTGCAGAGTCGCCAGCACCTCTGTCAACCACGTCAGTATATCTCGAGATGTGAAGCAACCAGATGAATGTACCTGAAGTCGAAAGTCACGACTATATAGCCTTGTTTCAGGAGACAGTGCGTAATTGCGAGCACAACATGGTCGTCCTGACAGCCTCCGAACGGTGCATACGGATGTGCAACGACAGCACCTTTCAGCGTTTGTCTCGGCTCCGTAGTTTCGGAGTTGAGATTGAACATATTCTTGGGATGATACAGCCGGACGGACAGAGCGATATCATCGTGAATTGATGGGAGAGTGAAGGTATATGCAGGCTCCATCGCGGTTGGTCGAGCTGGGCGGAAAGCGCAACCAGAGGTCGAATCCACACATATGCATGTTTCAGCGTGTGATGCCGTCTCGATATCGTACAGCGGTATAGAATATGAGATGTGGCCTCAGGCCTGATGAGCACGAAAGCTGGCGAGCTTTGCTATCTCCAGCTCAGACCCTCCTGCTGATTTACCTCCCGTCTCAGGCGCTCCATCCTCCGACTGAGACCTCACTTCCTACCGCGACTGAAGTCCACTTCCTCGACAATGTCAATAATTATCATCGTTCTGATGAAATCACTATTCCCTCATGCATTTGGCTCCGACAGTAATCTATTCAACATTGAGCAGAAGTCGTGTGTCATCTAGTCCCAGCAGATTCACGTCCAATGTTTATGGCAGTACCAGTCTCCCTCCCTTGCGGTAGGTATGAGTCCGTCCCATCGATTCGCTCTTTCGCCACTCTTAAGCCTTTCTTCTGCCGGTCAAGACTGCACAAACTTACGCCGACATACAATTCAATCACAAACTTTAGCAGCTGCCATCACGACAACGACCATCCCACACCTTGCACACGCAACAATGCGAGATCATGCTGCTGCACCAAGCCCATTCAGACAAATTGGAATGGGTTTCTGCGCGAGTGTTTGGGCGCCAGACTACGACGGCGGTCCATCGATCGCAACGAAGCGTGAAGATGGGGGCCCCGGCCGGTCCGTTGGCAAAGACTCCACTATGCACGTACAGATTGAGCGCAGCTTGAAGCAGGCTCAGATGACCCTGGCATTGGCGACACAGGTTCTGATCCCGCAGCACCACGCCCTCATCGGCAAAGATAACATCGAGTGGTGGAATGAAAGGCCCTCGAAATTCCCCTACGGCTACCAGCATTACAACACCCTCCTCACCGAACGCATCCTTCCGCTGCAGCAGGCAGCTCGCGAGAACCTCATTGATCTCTTCTGTGCCGAGAGCACCAAAGAAACAGTGAAGAAGAGCCGACAAGACGAAGACTGCCACGTCCGTCCATACCTCGGCCGCCGCACCTATCGTGCTACCCAAGCAAGTTCTTCACCTTACGCAACAAGCCGCTCTGCATCAATCAAATGGAATCCATCAAGCTTCCAATTCAAGCCTACGCCAGAGCCATGGCCGAGACTCTAGCAGTCATCTACTGGCACTCCAAAACAGATGCAAACGACATCGAATTCGTCCTCGCCCCCGGTCGCTCACATGAGGGAAGTTTTCACTCGGAAATCCTTGGATGGCATTCTCTCTCGGTCTTGGATTTCGACTGTGTCAAAGCACTCACGCACGATGAGGAAGGCATTAATCGAGCTGCTTCGGCGTACGTGAGGAACGACCCATTCTGGCCACGTCCATGAAGCGAATTGCGAGCGGATCAGGACATTTGGGACATGTTCCGCGCCCGCTTCCTGGAGTCGAGCGCGGTTCTACTCGGAGAGGGTTCTAAGTTGCCGCAATTGCTCATCACTCGCATAGAGATGCTGGTGCAACAGAACCAGGAGAACAAGCTTGCTATACACGAGCGGTTAGAACAATCTGTGTGGTAGACAAACTGTCTATCGAGTGCGCGCGGCGCAGGGAAATACTGAAGGAGTGTTAGTCTAGGAGGCTGCTCTATCCAGGACGTCGACCTCGTATACTTGAATCTGCAGAGGAGGTCGAGGGAAGCTTAGAGTATGAGAATAATGAAAACGCAAGATACACATGATGTGGCAGCATTCACTATTGACGAGTACCGATGACTGAGCAAGAGTTCTAGGGTTCTGAAAATGCTCTGAAATAATGCTTCTCCACTAAAGTGAGAGAAAACGCGATGCCAGGTCCGCTCATGGTCTCGTGGTCGCCGGCAACGCAGGGCATCTACTTTCCTAGTCGTGTATCGGCTTGGACTCTCCCCATGTCAGTCTTCAGAAGCCAGGTTCGCTCCTCCACTCTCCATTCTGGCACAACTCAGCGTTGCGTTCCAGTTCCAAGAACAAGTCCTACGCAGTCTTGCCCACCTTTCTCCCCGCAACGACCACATCCCTCTCTCCATCAAACCCGTACCTCAGCGCCACAATACCGGCCACAATCAATGCCACATTACCCCAGACTCCAATACTCTGCGAAAATATATCAGCGTTGATCCACACAATCGAACATCGATGCAGCTCGATGGCAACTATCGACTTGAGCAGCAATACTCCTGCTTCTCGATTGACTTACCATCGCGACAGTCCAGTGCGTCGGCCTCACCCAGTGCGTATACGCACCCGCACACGTCGCAGCATGATGCAGTAGCGTCACGAAGATGATCGCCTTTGCATACGGAGACTTGGAACGGGTGGTCTGAGAGGATGGCGGCACGAGAGCGGAGCCGCTGTAGGATGACGGCAGGGGGACGGCGTCGGCGATGATGAGGAGGATCAGAGAGAGGGCGAGGAGGCAGTAGGCGTCGGTGCGGGTGGTGTAGAGCTCGAGGTCTGGTGGAGGTGTTAGCTTGGGGGGCGGGTGGCTCTTGGTATTGTTGATGTGGGATGGGGAAGGGTATGGTGTACCGTTGGGATCCACGGAGCCTTGAGATGGTGGTCGGAACCATCCGCAGACTGTCGCCGGGTCGATCACTCGTACGATGCCGCGGAGGAAGTACCAGAAGCTCGTGCCTGTTCGTGCACTGTTAGAACGATTTCCAGACTGAACGAACCAAGCCCAGATAGTCTGAGGAGTGTCTTTCGAGCTGGAGGCAGCGGCGGAGCAGACGTACTGAAGACGTAGATGTGAAACGGCTGCCGAGATCAAGTCAGCTGATGGTCCTCCTGTATCGAAGGGAGCCGAGAGAATGCTGTTGAGAAGGTATGGGAAGAGCTCACGTTGATCAAATCGGTGAAAGCCATGTTTGAAGGTTGTTCGTCTGTTTAGGATTTCGAATAATGGAGACGGTATTCGGTTGTAGATTGAACACAGCAAATGCAACGAATTAATTTTCAATTGTGCTCGTATTGTGCAAGAGCAGAATAGAGGAAAAGAACAAGTTCGCATTGAGAAGCTCGAGGTTAGTAAGTTCCGAGAGCTCATCCCGAAGCTCAATCGTCGCTCTTGCGTCATACCACACACAGCTCATGCCCAGACGTGCTATTGTTGGCATCATCAAAGGCCGAGCATGTGCGATGATCAGCCATGCACGAGTACGAGTTCCGGAATCGCGTTGGGTGACTTGCAGCATCGCGACAGGGGAGTTGAGATACACGGGTCGGAAGTGGAAGGTGGCTTCTTTTCAGAAAGAGCCAGCCCGGCAGCAGCTTCACACTCGACTCGCACGAACTGAAGTGGAAGTCTTGGGGAGGTCAATGAGCGAGTATCTCAACTCGAACTCACTGAAAGCCATGATTCTTTCGAATAGGTACAAGCTCAAGCACTAGCCATGTGCTAGCCCACAAGGCAACATGAGCGAAGACGTGGACCAATTCAATGGAACGTCTCCGTTGCGGCTAGCCTACTTATCCTTGCTGCACCTCCTCTTCCTTGTCCTCAACCAAAAAGCCGCCAGCAGCCAAACACACCCAAAAGTGAACTCCGAATTCCCGAAGCACCCGCTCCATCGAGCTTCGAGCGGATAGAGACCGTCAAGATCTCCTCCGCGAGCTGCAAGATTGTCATCGCTCGCTCCAGATGTTGAGTTCGGTATGGGCATATCCCGCCGTTTCCTCTTCTAAAAACTCGATCATGGAAATCGTGACTTTCGTCTCCGATGTCGGGATCGCGCGCCAATAATAGGATTGAGAGTCCTCGACGACTTGCGTTCAAGTCGACGTTTCCTGCTCTCAGTCCTGTGTCCTCCCTCCGTCTGTCGTCCGCCCGCTGACGACCTCCAATATCCATATGTTTTCGTTCCTCCCGACGATGTGTCAGGGTACTGATGGTGGTGTTCCAAATACAAAAAGGTTGTCGTCACCCGTGTCAATCCAGGTCCTTTGTTTATCCGGATCAGCACTTGATCGGTAAAGGCTGGTGCCCAGTGTCGTCCTCCGTTCTGTGTTATCCCAGAGGTTATTCCTTTTGCTTTGC
Source organism: Zymoseptoria passerinii SP63 (assembly GCA_000223825.2). NCBI lineage: Eukaryota > Fungi > Ascomycota > Dothideomycetes > Mycosphaerellales > Mycosphaerellaceae > Zymoseptoria > Zymoseptoria passerinii. The sequence continues at coordinate 5,931 of AFIY01001179.1, read as the reverse complement.
AAGAGTGAAGTGGTGTGAGCAGGTGGGGCCTGCCCGGTAACAAAATGCGTGTCGTGAAAGTGAAAAAGTGACCGAAGCCGTTGGTGGTTGAAAATTGTGGCCAACGACTGTGCTGCACGGTGGTGCTATCGTTGACGATGCTGATGCTGTTGATGATGGGGATTAAGTTGTTTGTTCAAGAAGCCAGAAGTGGGAACGCCACCCATGTCAATCCATGTCTTCGATGTCAGCACTTGATGCGAAGACTGGTGCCCAGTGGTGTCCATGCTGAGAGTTCAAAGCCATCATAGTGGCGCGGTGATGATTACAAAGTGTCGTGAAAGAAAAGTCCGGAGAGAGCGAGACGCTCACATACTGCCCAAGCTGAGCAGTGCTGCGACAGCAGCTTGCTCTTCCGGCGTCTGGGCTGCACGCGCGCCGCCGTAATCCACTTTGCGGAAGTTGGCGGCACTAGGCACCGATGCTGATTGATATGATCGACATGATCGACTTTGAGATATGGAGGGCCTCTGCCGGCTCTTTGATGCCAATGGACCATTATAGGGGATGCTGCCGACACGGATGTTTTGCCGAGGTGTGGAATGGGACAGTGAAGCCTTGCGCAACTCTTCGATACCCACGGCAGCCCAGTCTTCCTCGTCAGTATCCTCGTTCAGCTCTTCGGATGACGAGTCAGAGGATTCGCCGTCCAGAGACATGTTGTCAGCAGCGTCTTCTACTGGGTCCATGTCCATGTCGAGTTCGTCCTCCTCGCGGATGCTAGGGTCGGTCCAGCTGCCGCCGGAATAGCCCTCTCGGTACTTTTGGTTCATATGCTGAGCATGCATGTGGATGGCTGAATCACTGTGTGACATGGCATAGCTGCCTTGTTCACTGCGTGGTGGTGAAAGGTTGCCCTCGTGGAAGGAGCCGATGGCGGAGTCGCGGGAAGATCCCTTGATATGGGCGTCCCATCGTCCCCAGCCAGTCTTGGAGAAGACGACATTGCCGTCAGGTCCGCCTCCAGCAGGGTTACCGAGCGCCGCGACCACGATCCTGCGAGCCTTGTTCGGTGCAATCCGCGCGAAGCCAGGGACCGTTTGGCACAGCTCACCCGTCATGTAGCGGATGGGACGTGGGCCATTACCGAGCAAGATGCCTGGCAGGTGGTGCTTGGCTAGCATGCTTGGAGTGATGGTCACCGCATTGTCGAGACTAGACAAAGCACCAACGCTGAGAGGCATGCCAGTCGACGGCGGCTGGGCGTTGTCCATGTCCGGCGAGTGTTCACCCGCAGAGTCCTCCATCTCCATATCTTGACTGATGTTGTTTGGCGGCGGAGAGAAGGCTCCGGCACGGATGCGCTGAGCTTGGAGCTGAGGAGAGATGGAGCTCGGCGGGGTGAGCAAAGCGTTGGCGGCCTTGCTCTCGAAGTTGGCAGTGCCCGAGTAGTCGGCGGCGGCGTTGCGCGCGTTCGGAATGGCGACCGAGGATGAAGCCAGAGCCATGGCGATCGAGGACGACATGATTACGGTAGAGGAGACCGGATAGCTTTCCTATAGAGCGCGTGTGAGTCAGCGGGTGAGTTGACGATGAGTCCCACGCGGCAGCGGCGATGGCAGCGGCGATGGCGGCAAGGCGAGAGTCCGGGAGATCGTTGTTGAAGATGATGCGACGTACTTGACTAGGCAAGAAAGCTGATAAGTGGGAACACGGGCGCGTGTTGAAGGACGTGTGGTGGAAGTGTGATTGATGTGGTGAGGCCGATGACGGACGTGTGAGGCGGTGCGATGCGACGAGCTTGATCAACGACGAAAGATGGTCGCTGAACAATGAGACGGCGTGCGGTCGACGGAGTGCTTGTTGGTGCTTGGTGAATGTGTGCTTTGGGCTGTGCTGTGTCGGTGGTATGTTGTTGTTGTTGTTGTGGTGTAGGACACGACAAGGAGAGGGAGGCGGTCGTCGCGGTACTTCCAGTAGTCATGAGAGAGTGACTCGCATCCGCGAGTCCGTGTGATGTGGATGGATGGATCGTGGCGCAAGACCGACGGGAGTGTTCGGCAGGCGGCCGCTAATAATTGGCGCATCTTACATCTTACCTTACTTAGGTACCCCAGTCAATATTGTAGAGAACGTGCGCCCTTGAGTGGACTGGACTTGTGGCCAACTCAAATCCCCCAGCACCGCGGCCGTCAATCGTCGCGACGTCGTCATGTCTTCTTCGTTCGGACAACGTTGCTTGTATGATGTGAGGCCGGATGCTGAACTTGGTTACTCAGCCCACGGTGAACATTATTAATATCGACTGGATACCATCAACAGATCGATCCTACATCCGACGCAGTCATGCTTATCGACAACTCGGCCGTATCCGGCAGCCAAACCCTAGAACTACAGGTATGTACAGCCCCCAGGTCCGAGATAACGCGACGTTATCGTCTGCCCGCGCCGACTCCTCTTCCACCACCTTGTCAAGTTTGTTACCGCGTGATCCGCCGACAACTCTGCCGGCTGGGAAGCTCTGGTGGGCCGAACCCCTCGTCTTCACCAGAGATCACCGAAGCGCCGATGCTCGAGCTCCAGCTGTTCGGTACAAGGTACAAGCCCATCTCCGAGACTCCGACCTACAATTGATTCACGTGGGCTGTTCCAGGCCCCAGGAAGCGTCGCGGCAACGTGCAAATAACAGCCTTGGTCGGCGCACGCCATTCATTCAAGAACCATAGGAGCATCAATTATTAGCAGATGAATGGACTGCTGAATCCTCGTCATCATCGACACGAATCACCTCAGACAATCATGTGCCCAAAGACGCGACCTTTCGTACAAGGACGATGCCAGTGATCCACTATTCCAGTGACGACAGTCCGCCAACTCCGGTCTTTTCCCTCGATGCGTTCCTTGCACTTCACTGACACGTTAGCCACGTCTCAGCCAACCTTCCAAAAAGATTGCGCAAATCGGCGACGAATCCTTGCAACGAAACGTGGAAGCCACAAAGTCAAGTTCCGGCATTCGACGCAAATCGGGGACTTCTTCGTGACAATCGTGTGAAAGCTGGCCGCGCGAATAAGAGCACTTTACGACCGCGTGGCCGTGATGATTCCCTCGCAGCTGTACAGCTATACCAAGATCTTCATGCCCGTTACCTAGCCGCAGCCGCCGTCTTATTACTAGTTTCCTGTGGAGAACATTTCGGCACCGCGTCGGATACCGCAAAAGGCGTGCCCGAGCTATCTTGCCCGAGTGGCTGACTACACCAGGTAAGCTACCCCGCTGGTATTATCTTATCAGTATCGCCTTATGCCGAGCAGATCTCCACTCGACGTTTGGCCGAAGTACGGGACAAGTATTGCGAAATTCATTGTGCGCGAGTTCGGAACCATGGATTTGTGCAACGTGTTCGAGTTGGATGGATGCCATCGCTGCCCGCTTTTGTCCTTGCACTGCGCAGTACTCCGTCATGCTATCAGGGATGCAGGCGTTGTGTAATTGACCCGCGGTCGAATATACGAACAATGCCGTGCCGTATCGGGCAGGCAGTTAATGATCCTGGTTGAGAGGTACGTTGTCGTAGTCGATCTTGACATCTGAGATCGAGAGTCAAAGGTCACTGAATGGAGAAGGGCGAGTCGGATTGTGCAATTCTGCAAGTTTGTTACTTGAGGGACCCGTAGTACATAGTTGTGCAGATAGTAGTTCTACTCGCTGCCCTGCTAATCTTCTCCCGCGTCCATCTGTATCGACAACGGGAAGACTACGGTAGCAAGTATAAAAGGTCCTCGATGAAAAAGACATGCTCCGAGCAGCATCGGCGTGGACTTGCGCTTCGTTTGGCTGCGCATGATTTGTGCGAGTGAGGAGAACGAGACATTGGTAAGGTAGTCCCAGTTTCATCGAGCTCATACTGCAAACGTCTCCTCCCAGAACAACACATCTCTCCCCTGGTGCACGTAAGGCGATACGTGACGTCTTAGACTCATCGCCAGACTCTTCGGACCACAAATCACCACAGCGACTCTCTCCCTACCATGAGAGAACAACTCCTCGACCTCCATCTTCAAATCGGGTCGCCCTGAAACGACATCCAAGCCCTCCACATCCTTCTCATCATTCTCTCCTCCTTCCAATAAATTCTTTCTCTCTTCCAGCTCGACACCTTCTTCTCCGTCGTCTCCACCGACCACGAACTGGGATTCCTCCCCGCCTCCAGCATCGACCACCACTCCCGATCCAGTGACAAACACTTTCAACCTCTCCGTGAGTCCCTTTCCCCCTTCACCCACCGCCCACATCACTTCCTCCCTCTTCTTCACCGCCCACAAAAACTTCACTTTCCCTCTCCTCTCACTTCCCGGCGAAGGACTCAAATCGCCCAACAGCTGGCGATACAGTGGCACGATAAACGTCGCGCCAACGCCCCCTGCAACGAACAGCACCCTTCCACATCGCAGCAGTTCATCCGCGTGGTTGGAGATTCCGTATGGACCTTCTATAGACACAGACATCGACGAGCCGGTGGAGGCCTGAGCCGCGAGTCGTGCCGTTCGACCGGAGAGTACGCGAGCGAGGAAGTGGAGTCGGGAGTCTGGAGCGGGTAGACTTGCGTTGGTGAATGGATTGGAGCGGAAAGTGCGGAGGAGAGGATAGCCGGGTAGGGAGATGTAGGCGTGTTGAGCGGGCTGCCAGGATAACTTCTCTTTGGCATTTGCTGGGAGAGGGATTGAGATGTCCAGGAGGTTCGTACCTGGAAGTAGACGGATTGTGACGTTGTGGTAAGTCTTGGTCGCGAGGAAACGAGTTGCTGACGAGAAGAGGTATATGGCCAGGGTTTCGTAGATGTAGATTCGGATGTGGTGGACGTGGAAGTATAGCAGCGGTGGTAGAGCGGAGGCGCAGATGACGTGGATGGTGTAGAACAGCTTGTAGCTGTAATTTCGGAAGACCGCGAGAGAAGTGATGTTGATGGCGGTGAAAGCTAACACGCCGAGAATACCGCAGATGATGTAGAATTGTACGAGCTTGGAGAGCAGGATGGAAGATTGGATGTAGAAGTTGAGGTAGAGAACAGCGTGAGCGTACATGAAGATGGCAATGAGGCGGCCGAGAGTTTGATGGAGGGCGAGGAGGGTGGATAGTGGGAGCCGGAAGATGGAGGTGATAGGAGAGTAGGGCGTCTTCATGGCCAGGAGATATTGGAGAGGCAATTGAGAGCCGGCGACGGCGCCGAGACGTTTCGTGAGGTGGAGATAGTCTGGGAGAGGTGTCAACACATGACTTGATCTTTTGCTGCTATCCCATGACGGATGCAATGTGCTATGAGGGCAAAACACGGACCGTCTCCCGTCTCAGCAACTGACAGGTACGTCAACCATAGCGCCCATGCCGCACCGCCCAGTACCTCTCCCTTCAACCCAATCCTCCATCGACCGACATTGATCTCATCCCGACACCACCACAAAAGCCTCCTCCATGCGACTTGCACCGTCTGACTCTTGGCACTCAACGCAGCCCGGCCATGTTTGACATACGGCGAGCTAGGTGGATTGAGCACATCGTCGTAAGGCCAGAATTTCCGCTTCCCGTACCTGACGAGAGAGAAAAGAAGGACAATTAAAAGAGGGACTAGAGCAGAGAATTGCGCGAGTTGACCGTATGTATCGAGCTTCTGTCTTCGGACATGCCGCTCTTCAGGTGTTGAGTCGACGAACTTCCACCACATCGTGGGTCCAGGAGGGTCGGCCTAGTATGCGGATGGTTCTTGTATGCTGCCAAAGTGGCCGATGGCGTCGTACTAGACTAGCAGCGAGGATTTGCCATCCTATCGCGCCAGAAACACGACAGAATAGACAGCTGGCGCGATTCTAGGTAATGTAAGGTAGGTTTCAAGCACGCCAGAAATGGGTGACAAAAGAGCTGAGGTGATTGCTTGTGATCAAAAAGCGGAAGAAT
>AFIY01001180.1:0-45912 GCA_000223825.2 Zymoseptoria passerinii SP63 | reverse complement strand
CTCGATATGGGCCACCATCAAACGGGCAACACTTCTCTCGAGGGACGCAGATCGACCCAGACCTGCACCATTGTGCTCATTCTACCCTGGGAAGACCTTGCTGGCCACATATCCTGAAGTCTAAGACGTTCGGTTTGGCAGATAAGATTGCTTCTTCGCGAATGGCGTGAGTGATAGATTCATATGACTTCGTCGGCGCATTTTTTTTATCAATCGACATCGTTCTTTGAGCACCGAGAACGGGCCGTAGGTAGACTGTGTCGACTGTCAGCTGAAAGCGAAGCAGTTCCACTTCCTTGAAACCTATCAGCAGCTTACTCTAAGGGTGAGGTAAGCTTCACCCGTGGGACGTCACACCACAAAAGTCCACGAGCTTCGACCGGACATGGTTCCGAAGTTGTTGCGGAACCCCACGCATAGCATCATTCAGGAACCGATCCATTGTACACCTCAATAAAACGTCAATCTGACCAACATCATGGCCGAAAACCGTCCCGCCTCACCAACACCCTCCGAGCGAGCTGCGAAAGACAAAGCTGCGAAACAGGCCGAAAATGAAGAGCAGAGCAAGCTTCCCTACAAGTGGACACAAACGATCAGCGACCTGGACATTACAGCGCCCATTCCGGGGAACATGAAGGGGAAAGACTTGGACGTCAAGCTGTCGAAGACGAGCATCAAAGCGGGTATCAAAGGGCAAGAGCCGATCATCGAGGTCCGCTCATCCAACCAGTCAGAAGACCCACCACATCGACTGACGACAATCACAGGGCCCCCTTCCGCACTCCATTGACCTCGACGAGTCCGCCTGGACGCTCGAATCCACACCCTCCGGCGGCAAAGAGCTGAATCTCCACCTCGAAAAAGTCAACAAGATGGAATGGTGGGCACATGTGGTGACTTCGGCGCCGAAAATCGACACGAGCAAGATCACGCCCGAGAACTCCAAGTTGAGTGATCTGGACGGCGAGACGAGGAGTATGGTGGAGAAGATGATGTTTGATCAGAGGCAGAAGGAGATGGGAAAGCCGAGCAGCGACGAGCAGAAGAAGTTGGATATGTTGAAGTGAGTTTTGGCTGAGGGCGCTGCGATGCTCATTGTTGTTGGATATTATGCTGATTGACTGGACAGGAAATTTCAGGACCAGCACCCGGAGATGGACTTCTCTAATGCGAAAATGAGCTGAAGAGGACAAGGCAATTCGTGCAACAAGAGAAGGCTTCCAGGCCCGCGATAGCAGTTCCACCTTGCCGAGCATTTCGAGCCGGTTGCAAGGCTGCCCGCTGAAGGTCTGCGAGACATGTAGATTTGGCGAGAGCAATCCGGCTGGTGTCATGGCAAGTGGTCGTGCACAACCTGGCACAACTTCCGATGGACAGACAATGAGACGTGGGACGCAGAACTCAAGTTTCCGGCTTGCCTTGATGATACAGCGAGCACCTTTCAAGGGGTTCTCTCACGAGGAGGAAGAGGTTACGCCATGATATCGTGCCCTTCATCTAGTTCTACATGCATTACAGCTTCTTACCGTTCCATTCTCCCGCCGCTTTACATTGACCCGTGCGGATTCGAAAACGTCCAGCCATACCCTCCACTCCCTTGCCCATTCACACCGCCATTGAAGTTCGCATACCCTTTCTCACTCATGCCGCCATGACCGGTGTCGTCGACTTTGATTCTCGGGTCCATACCCAGTCCGTTCCCGCCCATGCCCACGTTCGACAGGACAGACATTCCCATATCCATCCCTTGCACGCCACCCACCAAAGGATCGACGCTGCCTGAAATGTCCTCCATGATCCGCTCCCAGTCCATCCACGACAGGTCTCCACCCTGCAACGGTGAGAAACCCTGGTAGCCCGCTTGGATTGCTTCTTGCGGCACCGGCATAACCGGCAATGGAGGAGAAGGAATTTGTGCTTGCGACGTTGCCACATTGGACATCGGCGGCGTCGTCCTTGGCCCACCATTCCCATTCGACGCTCCCGCCTTCGTCGTCGCCATTCTCCTGTTCTTGGCCGCCTCTCCGGCATCTCTAAACGCCGACGCTTTTCGATACAACTTCTCAATGGGCCGCCATAGCATGCCACTCCTCGTATCCGCCACATGCCCTCCATTCCGCTCATACGCCTTCTCCACCAGATCCCACGCTTGGCTCGCCAGTTCTGTATCCCGGATCGAACACAGACCGGCCAGACTCACCGCCAGCGCGTGCCACTGTACCCACACCATCCAACGCCAACCTTCGGCTTCTGGGTCGTCTTTGATGGCTTCGCTATCGCGCATGGCGTTGACGGCGAGTTGAAGTACAAACGGACTGTCGACGCGGGGCGGAATGGACGAGACATGTCGTTGGAGAGGCCGCACGGCGCGGATGGTAGTGGAGGAAATCATCGAACGGCCGATGGCAGCGAGGAAGCGGTGAAAGGGATCGCACGGATCGCAGTAGCGAAAGTAGTTCTGGTGGAAGTCTTTACTGAGGTTCTGGGCGAGCTCCCGACGTTGTTGCCAAGTTTCGCCGGTGGGACTGGCTTCGGAGAGGGAGAGGCGCATGGTGAGGGCCGCGGCGGAATGGCACATGAGGGTAAATGTCATGTCGCAGACTCCCGTGCGGGTCGGGATTGTGGTGGAAGTCTCGTCGAAGTCATCGTCGTTGCAAAGAGTCGGGCAGGGCGTATCGGTTGAGTCGGAGTTGCAGAGCGGCTGCGTGCCGCGATCTACGGAGGCGAAGGTATCTAGCACAAGGACGGTGTGCCATATCCGTCGCCGGATTTCTTTCATGTATGGAGTGTGGGTCGGAATCTCGCGGTGCAAGCCTATGCCGTGAGCTATTCGTATTATCAGACCCGTCAATGTCCACGCGCGTCGAGATAGATCTGACATGCGAGACGCGGCCTGGGAAGGAGTTAGCTAAGGTGGTGTTCAGGCCACAGTCAGCGCACATACGATGTATATCACGGCCCCGGTCACAGTCGCGAGATCGTTGGTGTTGATGAAGTCTGCTTGTGACAGTGCCACATCGACATGTCTACGAAGTTGTGATTGCAGATCCTGCTTGGACATGCTGAATCGAGCAATACATTCATGGTCCTGCATTGCTGACGCCGCAGAGAACCAGACCGCGACTTTCAGTACGCGGTTCGCAGGAGCATCGTGAGGGAGGCCAAGGTAGGATCCGCCCTCGAGGAACGCTTTCAGAGTAGCTCGGTGGGTAGCTTTGAAGACAGGATCCACGCGTTGATGATAGATTTCGTGCAGCTCGTGGGCCATTTGAGGACTGGGCTCTTGCAATGCACCGGGCATCACGAAGATCGAGTTGGGCGGACAGACTATCAGATCGTGGGTCGGAGCAGTGGGAGTGCCGCTTGGAGCAGCCGACGGGCCAGGAGGTGTGCCATCGGTCTCGACCTCTGACTCCTCGTCTTCCAGAGCATCTCGCAACGACTGAACTTCGCCGGTAAGAGACTGCCAGAACTCACTTCCTATGTACTTTCCCAAGGCTGAAGGCACAGCATTTGGAGCCTTGATTGATGTCGCAGCCCCCGCAACTTCGCCATGTGTGGCATCATCGTGTGGAAGACCAACATCTCCGCTGAGGTTATCGACCAGAGATTCGAGCTTTGCGATGCGCGTCCGGAGTTCCGAATCAGCTGCCCTTTTCACATGCCGGGTTCGCGCTTTGCGAGTGCTTTGCGTGCATGATAAGTTTGATCTCTGGCACTGTCCACATGGATAGGATCTATCGCACTTGATCTTTCTTCGTTGACAGGCTTGGCACGCCAAACGGATTTGTTGATGTTGTGGACTTGCTCCATCTGTCGAGTCCATCTTGGCCGCGTACAATGGCGGTTATCCAAGGAGACCAAAGGCGTGGTCGCAGTCCTTGAGTTTAGACAAAGTTATTATTATGCGGTCGTATCGGATCCAGCTTTGATTTGTGAGGAATGATGACAAGGATTCTCGAAGCTGTCACGCCCCGGAAAAGGCAATAGTGTTCACGGCAGGAACGGTCCGCCGGCGAAGATCGACGCCCGCGACTGTCAGATGAATGGTCATTGGCAGTATACACTCGGAACAACATCATCATTCCTGTTGCGAGTGTCTTGTTTGTCATACGGCGATAATGCCGGAAGCGATTGCCACAACGAAGCGCAAGTTCTACAAGGCCCTCGACGCGATCACGAATCCCTCGCAGTCCTCATTGAAGCAGTCAACAACCACAACAGCGTCAGCTGCCAACGAGGCCACTCCGAGCAACAAGCGTTCGTCCACCGTCGCCGCCGCCTTCGACGAAGCACGTGAGCGTGCACGAAAAAGACTACGCCAGAGCACATCGACGACTTCACTATCCACTCTTGATCAACGCGCTGCTGTGATCTCCATACCTCGCTCGAAGACAACAAAGGACTCCCGACCTCCACCACATTTCGCGCCATGGTCACAAGAGAGGTTTCTGGCGAGATTGAAGACGTTCAGCAGCGTGAGTCAATGGCATCCGAAGCCCGACGCGATCAATGAGGTGGAATGGGCGAAACAAGGATGGGTCTGTGTTGATCTCAACACCGTGGCTTGCAAGGGAGGGTGCGGGAAGAGGGTGGTAGTCAGCCTGGACAAGGAGCAAAGACACACATCTAATGACGGAACGGAGGCAGTCGATGATGATCATAGTGACGAAGAAGGCGCCGCCTTCGAACAAGCCCTCTCCGAACGGTATCGCTCAGAAATCATCTCCGGCCACGCCTCGTCCTGCATGTGGCACAAAGCCGGCTGTAAAGACGACATCTACCGCCTCCACGTCGTGCGGCCCTCAGTCTGGCAACCCGAACTACGGAATCGTTGTCAGTCCCTGCAGAGTATCCTCCCTTCTATACAAAACATCAAGACCCGACCACTCGACGATTCCAGCGAGAAACTCCTCCACGATCTCCCCAAGGACATCTTCGGTCTCGAATCCAGCCCCGACCCGAAAGCGTTCCAAATCGCCCTTCACGGCTGGCGTGGCTCTTCCGAGTCGGGAACTCAACTCCTGCACTGCGATGCCTGTTTCCAGCGGATAGGATTGTGGATGTACCAGCCAGACTACCATTCCGGCCGGAGCACTTCCACGACCTTGAACGCAGACGCTGGCGATGAAGGCGATGAGGAAGAAGATCAGACGACCATCGATCTGGTGGATATGCACCGCGACCATTGTCCCTGGCGGAGTGCCGACTCGCAAAGCGCGACGGGAAGTTTGGCTGGTTTGAATGCGATCCAGATCCTCCGTCGAGTCGTGTCAACTTGCGCGCGGGATCATCGCCGAAGATCAGAGGAGCACGCGATGGTATTTGATGACGCAACGCAGAGAGGCGAGGAGGAAGAAGAAGTCGCGCCGGTGGTCATTTCGAGAGAGGAGACCGAGAGGCGGGATAAGGAGCGGGAGTCGAAATTGAGGAAACTGAAGAATCTCTTCAACTTTCAAAGGAAACCAAAAGTGGGCAAAGCGACGCTGGGGAAGTCGGTAGTGGGGAACACGATGGGTTGAGAGGATGCATGGCGTTGCGAGACTTTTCGATGGAATGAGCATGGTTCGGGGGATACATCTATCAATAGGGAGATCGAGAATCTCACCAGCGGTGCACCACTCATGTTTACATCCACGTCTCATTCTTGTGCAGCTTGAATACCCAGCCACGCTGAAGACTCTAATCCGAGATTCCCAAGAGTCTAATGCAGATGTTGATATCGATGCCATAGGGTGAAAAGAAGAACCTCAAATCGAGAGCCCCAAAACCGCGCTCAAACAACCCCAAGCATCTCTTTCCCATCGCTCAAACCTCCGAACGTCGCTCAAACACCATCGCTCAAAGATGCATCAAAAAGCCAAACAAGGTCCTACTCTCTCAGAATCCACCACTGCTCCTCCTGGTCCTCTGTCCAACCTCACTGCCCATCAAACTCTCGTCGTCTCCACTCTCACTTATGCCCTCCCAAGGCAACTCCTCACTCTCACTCCCATCATCGCCAAAGCTCTCCAAGTCCGGCAATCCTTCACCGTTGCCGCGACCCTTGCGTCCCGACGCCTCTGCACCCCACTCCTGTCCTTCCGCACCGCTGTTCTCCTCGACATCAGCCTCTGCATTAGCCTGCTTCTTGGGGCGTCCCTCCAGAACATCGTACAGTCCATACACCAGATCACACCTCTTCTCCAACAAATTCGTCAATCGTTCCAACTCGGCTCTCAACTCTGCGCGACGCCTCTTGCCGATAGCTGGGTCGTGGGCGTTGTACTTTCTATTCACATTCTCGCGCGAAAGTTTGAGGTGGGTGACTTCGTCTTCGAGTTTCTTGATGACTTCTGCGAGGGCGGACTCTGGGTCCTGAGCCGGACGGATGGTGGCGCTTGTGAGGTCTTGGAGTTCTTCGCGGGTCGTGACTGGATTTGGAGTCGGTATGGTAGGGTGGTCTGTGCAGCCGGTGCAGGTGGCTGGGTCGTGTGGGATGTTCTTTGAGGTGATGGGGGTGCAGGTGAGATTTGAGTGGAAGGTAATGTCCGGAACGATGAAGGCAGAAGTCATGTTGTCCGCCGGGCCATTTCGGCGACGGCGGCGAGAGGTGTTGCTGAGCATGGAGGTCTCGCCTGCTTCCTCGATGTCTTCGGATGACTGGTTTCCGGGATGGCTTTGGGCATCGGAGGAATGAGGGGACTGTACGCGCACCGTCTTGATAATCTTATTGATGTCTTCGAGGGTGCGAGCGGTGGCGGTGTTGTTGATAGAGTCCATCTTGGGAATCTCCTTCATGGAGGATCTGCGCGTGATCGAGAAGTGGCCGGTAGACATGTTTGTGGCGTCTTCCTTGTGAATCGACGTCTTGCGGCGTGATGACGACTTCCCGTCACGAAGCTCTTGCTCAAGTTTCTTACGCAGGTCCGCGACAGCCTCGAGGTCGAGCTCACTCAGCACTGTGAGGTCCTCCTCCAAAGTCTCAACCGCTATTTGTACGGCGGTCTTGGCCGGGCGTGTCTTACGATACACGTCGATGTCAGTCGTGGAGTCTACTCCGCTGACTTGCATCTCCGCTGGAGCAGAAACGTATCGCTTCGAAGTCGTGGTGGTGTTACGCTCCTCCCCCATTGAAGCTTGACGACGCTGAGATCGCGACCGAGAGCGAGCATTGCTAAAGCGTGGTGGTTGCTCCTGCGCTCGGGTTGCCTCTCGTATCTCCGCCAGTGTAGCTTCCTTGATATTCTGCATGTCGCGCTCGATTCGATTTGTGATTTCACGGATCAAGGCATCATCGGTGTGCTCGCTTGGCTTGCGGCGGGAGGTCTGCTCCGGCACTCCTGGAGCGGCTTTGCCCTCTTTCCTGCTGCGAATGCTGTTCTCCGCCATCCTCTCATTCGCACTGATGTTCCATGGACCATCCTTCGTGACCTCTGCCCGTTCACTACGCGACGTGAAGTCCTTGCTTCGAGTGGTGGTTCTCTTCTCCACACGTTCTAGTCGCTGACGATAGTCGTTGTTGACTCCTCTGAGAGCATAGACTTCCTCCCGCAATTGTTCGTTCTCAGCCTCCAAATGAGCCTCGCTGGCTTTGAGCGCCTGGTTCTCTTCGACGAGCTGCTCATGTTCGGAATGTGCTGAACCAACATGAGCTACGAGAGCATCCCGCTCCTTCGTGATGCGGCCCATCGCAGTTTCGGAGACGCTGGATTTGCGCTCGGCTCTATTCAGACGTTCTTGAAGAGCCTTCACCTCTGCCTGAAGCCGCGTATTCTCTTGCGCAAGGGCCCCATCCTCCATACCGACGCCGCTGTCTGGGCGTCTAACCTGCGCGTCCAAACGCCTCCGCAACTCGATCAGCTCATCTTCGTAATCCTCGTTGCGTTTCTGAGCACGATTGTTCTCCGCTTCCAGCTGATTGACTCTATCCCTCAGCAATTGCAAAGACGCGTAGATGACTCGCTCGTCTTCCGGGACCGTGACCCTCTGCACAGGAAGATGTTCTCTTGGCTGAGGCTTGAAGGATGCTGAAGCAAAGCGCGATCGCGAAGCACGCTTGACTGGTGTAGCCTCTGTCCTCACTCCCGAGATGAGTTCGGCGATGTTCGGTATGTTCGGCAGAGCGAACGACTGATTGTTGGTGTATGTCACAGTCTGGGTGGTCTGCGTCGTAAGGTTCCCGGTGGCCGTCCCATTGTTAAATTCGAGGCCGACGGGTTGCCTGTAGCCGACCGGGATGAGATTGGCGCGTGTAGAGACATGAGGAACACTGAATCTCCCTCTAGAAGCTTTGTGTGACTCGACTGGCTCTTTCGCTGAAGTGGTGGCTCCCGTATAATTTTCGGACACCGCGCGCTGCTTGGGGTTGCTGATGCTTCTCTTCAGACCATCGTTTGCGCGGGCACTCTCGGTCGCGCGACGAATCGTTGCATCCTTCCGAAGACCCTCGGAATGGCGTTGTGCAGGTGGTTGGCGAGAAGGTTGTGCGGGAGAGAGGTCGTACATGCTGTTGTCGTTGCCGGAGTTGAAGAGCGCGTTCGATGATCGGTCAATGTCCTGATCCTGTCTCGCACCACGCTTCACGGCCCTTCCCAGCTCAATGGATATGTCGCTGGAGTGTTCGGACGGCTCGGCGTATTGGTCGTACTGGAGAGGCATTGAGAAGTCCTGTTGTTGCGGAGTGCTATGCAGAACGTCGTCCAGACTGAATCCAGTCGCAGTGGTGAAGACTTCGTTGTCGATTTGTGAGCTCATGCGACTGTCGTCGTTGTGCTGGAGGTTTTTGTTGGCGAAGCGGCTGCTGGTGCGAGGTCGAGAGGCTTGCGCCATTGCGATCGCAGCGCGTTGACGCCGAGGGTATTGTATTGCGGAATGTGCGCTGCTGTGTTATTACTGTATCCTGCCTGATATCCTTGTAGTGCGTGTCGAATTGGTGGTTGTAGCGCAACGGTGGTATCTGGTGGTAGTTTTATTGAAGAAGCAGCGATCCGTGGTCTGGAAGTCGCGTCAACAAGTAAACAGAGAGGCCCAAGCTCCCCACGGACGAATCCGAATCCGAATCCGATACCACAGCGTGAGTGAGCACTGACGGGGAGGAGTTCAACTCGAACCTCACCTGGCCGTGGCATTGCATGAATTTTTCTACTCCTCTCGTACGAATATTATCATCTCTTAAGTTACAAGCTGCTCAGTCTTCTAACCCACTCATGCTCTTGCGGATCTCTCGACTACCGCACTCCCAGCCACATCGAACGTCGCGTAAAACAGACTCATCACATTTCTCCTGCATGATGAAGGTCGCACAGCGAATGTCCGCGGACCGCACTGCAGACGCCTCTTTCCCTACTTTCCCTACCCTACTCGTCAGTATCGACCAGGAGCCCTTGAACTTGCAGCTCCTTCTCCACGCCGACGTCCATCTCACGCTGCTTCACGACCTCGCTCGACGTTTTTGGTGAGCTTCTCCGCGAATTCGTTCTTCATCGTCGTGTACAAACCGTGCGAGATGCGTCTTTCACGACACTTGACGAGAGTTTCATGTTGCCGCCCACGTCCCACTGCTGGACCTCTTGAGGACATGCTCGCCATCAACGGAAGCTAACAATTTGAAGTGAAGTGTTCGCCGGCATGGCTTTGGTAAAACGTCGCTGTGGCTGTTCATCGTTGTCTTGAACAAGTCTCTCAGTTTGTTAGTGAGACGTGTAAGTTGGCAAGCTCTTTCTTGTCTGACGTCGAGCTCTGTCAATACTCATTCTCCATATCGCTCTCCCGTCACTTGAAAAGAGCCCTGAGCCGCCACTGTTTCCATCTTCTCTTGTCTTCTCTACCACCCTCGTCTTCCATCCGTCTGCTTCGATGCTTCCATGAGTCTGTCTCTTCACCTCGGTCACCACGCTCATATCTCTGTTCGTAACTTCGTTCAACGTGACCACCTCACAGTTCGGAACCTTCTTGATTGGTACGTCACAACTTCACTTCCGCTTCATTCTCTTGCTGCGTTTGTCAAAGTACGTCATAACCTCACTTGCTAATTCCGTTGCTGCCGCAGTGATTCACTCTTTGACGGTCATCTGTCTTCCTTATCTGCACCTCTTTCCCCTTCTTCCAGCTCCACCGCCGTCTCCATCCACATGGCACCTGTCAAGCGCGAGCAAGGCCTTACCAAGCCTGGTCCTTCTCGCACGACCCGAACCAAAGACACCATTCCCATCCGCGCACCAAGCGTTGCTCCGAACGCACACGAATCAGACGAGCCGATCGTTCAACGTAACCTCACGACCACTGCGGCTCGCCCGCACTTGCACGGCATCGTTGCTGCTCGAGACGCCCCACGCACAACAGAGGCTCCTAACATGCCGACCCACACATCTGCCGGTGTCGACGGCGCGTCGACCCCCAGTCCCGCTACCATGCACAACGATCTCGATCACGATGTTGACATGACTGATGAGTCGCGGGCTACCTCTCAAGACGCCATGGAAGCGCTCGGTGGAAAGAGTCGCCGACTGATCCAAGGTATTCGAAATCTCGCGAATCTCAACATCGATGCCACACTACCCTCGCTCCCAAAAATCGTCGTTGTCGGCGATCAGTCTGCTGGCAAGTCAAGCCTAGTGGAGGGTATATGTGACATTATTCTGCCGCGCGATCAGGGTACCTGCACTCGGGTTCCTATTCAGATCACGACGACTGCATCCGGTCCTGTAGAGCCGCAGTGGAGAGCAGAAGTCCATCTCCACTTCTCGTTCAATTATCGTCCGAAGGAAAAGGGCACGTACAACAAGTGGATCGAGATTGGCAAGACGGAGACCTTCCACTTTGCCACAATCTTTGATAAGACGGACTTGGATGTCACTCTTCGCCGCGCGCAGCTAGCATTACTCAATCCCCACCAAGATCCGGGCTCTTTCGTCAATCTGGACGCCGCAAAGATTCCGGGCCATGCTTTCAAGATCGGCTTCTCGCCCAACGTGATCAGTCTGGAGATTGCGGCACCCAGCCTGCCAGAACTTTCATTTTTCGACCTCCCAGGCGCGATCAACGATACTCCGAACGAAGAAGACAGGTACCTCGTCCCGTTCGTTGAAGTAAGTCCTTGTTCTCCGCACCCAATATCTCTTCTTCATTGCTAATTGCAGGTCTAGAAACTGCTCAAGACCTACATGCGTGATGAGAAAGCCTTGATTCTTCTCGCGTGTCCCGCGAACCAAGACATGGAGATCTCGACCGCTAACAGGTACTTGCGGACGTGCAAAGCTGAGCGTCGCGCCACTGGAGTCCTTACCAAGCCGGATCTCATGGAGAATACCACCTTTCGCGTGAACTGGGTCAAGAGAATGTTCGAAGGAGGTCTTTATCCTTTAGGACACGGATGGTTCATGGCAAAACAGCTCTCGCAAGACGACATCCTGAACGGCGTTGAGCATCAAGAGGCTCGCGAGATGGAGCAACGATTCTTCGACAGTTCGCCTTGGAACGACACACTCGGTGCCTATGCCGATCGCTTTGGGATCCACAACCTGCGGACCGCACTTTCTCAGAAGCTCACGCAGCACATCCTGGATGATCTTCCGGAGATCGTCGGTCGAGTAGAAGCACGCCTGGAGGAAGTGAGAACATCTTTGGCGGATTTCCCTGAGCGCAGCGCAGATCCTGGCATCGTCGTCAATACCGAGATCTACAGATTGAACGCGAATATCCTGCGCGAGCTTGGAGCCGAGAGTGCCGACAGCGACTTTCGTCGCGCTCACCGTACTATCTTGCGAGACTCCCGAGATCTGTTCAAAGATGCACGCCCCAAGGTGGATCTCAACACGCCCGGGTACCAGCAGCCAATCGTCAATTTGGACTCTTCTGACGATGAAGAGGAGGAGTCGCCAACCAAACGCGCTAAGACGAATGCTGGATGCGAAGCCACTCCCAATCGCCAGCGCACTCCAGCAGCACGGACACCCGCAATCGAGCGTCAGCGCAAGCTTCCTGTTGCTCAGATGATCGAACCACCTGCCGCGCTAGTATTCAAGCTCGACCAGGTGAAGCATGAGTACGACTCGGCTCCAGGCGCTGATATCACCGGCCAGTCCTCAACGACCGTCACTCAGAAACTGCGCCTGCAACCTTTGTCCGGATGGCACGCGATTGCCGACATTATGCTCGTCAGAGTTGAGACAGCATTCCGCGACATGCTCAACTCAGCTCTGCAGACATCGCTCGGATCACGTCAAGCCACCCTGCTGTACAGATCCGCCGCCCAGACCCAGCTCGCGCTCTTCACGGACATCATGACCCAGCAGCGCCAGTTCTTCCACCACCGCATCACCATCGAGTGTCACCGTGCGATGACTCTCAGCTCGGCCATCGTCTCTAAGGAGACGTTGGAGACTTCCAACCTCGTCACGTCCCGCCGGGAGCATCGAGCCAAGGAGCATCTTCAGATCCTCGAGCGACGCCTCAACAAGATGATGACTAGCCCGGATGCGATCAAAAAACATGCCGCGGACCAGAAGTGGATGGCCGAGAATGTCGGCGACGATCCGTTCCAGCGTGAAGTCGAGGCACTGGCCAAGCCACTCGCCTACTACGACATTGCATCCGCTCAGCTGCTGGACACGTTCGCGAAGCAGCTTGACTACGAGCTGATGCATGTGTACGGAGAGCAATTGTTGCCGCGGTTGCTGAAGGATTTGAGAGCTACTGACAATGCTCACTGCGCTGCTTTGTTAGCTGAGGATGAGGCTCGTGAGAGGCAGAGGTTGAGTCTGGAGGCGGAGAAGGTGAAGTTGGAGGCGGCTTTGGTGGAGCTGAGAGGCTTGCCGGATGTTCATGGTTGAGTCAAGACTTGAATGGCCATGGGAGGATTGGGTCTTCAACTCGGGCATCAACACAACGCGGCAAGGATTGTGTGCGGGCCATCTTGGGCTTCGGATGGACGCATTAGTTGAGGGCAGAACGAACGAGAAGGAACGAAAGATCATGAGCGAAATGACAGGGACGAAAGATCAGGCACGCTTCAACAGAAGCAATCAACAGGAAACGACCGAGCGTTCAGGGCCAGGAGTGGTAGGATTTCACGGGCCACGAACGCATCAGCACAAAGAGATCAGGGACAGAAAGAGCAGGCACACGGTTGATTGTCACGGAACGCAAGTTCAATACATGTACTGTAACCGCTCTTCAGAAATTGAAGTCCTCGAAAGTCACCTCGTTGCCCTCTCGTTGGCTGACCCACCCCTCCACCATCTTTCTCATCGGCAGTGGCATGCACAAATACTGCCTCTTCACCTCCGTTTCCATTGAGTCTATATCCTCCTTTGTCAATCTCCTTCGAGACACTTCTGCTCCTGTAAGCTTGATCTTCTCGATATCCTTTTCTGCTGAATGTTCTTCCTTCTTCTCGCTACCTAGGCCGCCCGTGGTGACGAATAACTTCACCGTCTTGCCCAGCGCCTGATTTCCATCCAACACATCCTTCACAAGCCCAAGATCAGCCTCTCTAACAGTCCACAACACCCTCAACCGCTTTACATCCAACTCGTCCAAATTTGGCAATAGCGGCGTAACACCCACTCCAGCGGCAACAAACGCCACCACTTCCTCCTCCCTCTGCTCAACGACAAATTCACCTCCAAAGCCCAACACCTTCACCTCCAACTCACCCCTCGACCGCACCGACTCACCATCATGTCTGAACAGAAACTCCGTCACCACTCCAACCTTGCGGATCGTGATCTCGAACTCGTCTTCAGGCAGCGACGAAGCCGGCGCACTGGAGACAGTAAACGTCCGCACCCAATCCTCGTTCAAACTCCGCGGATCATCGTCGCGCATATGCGAGTACCCGACATCCAGCTCCTTCGAGAAATCCATCGTGACGTACTGACCTGGTCGATGGACGGGCAGGGCTTCCCCCGATCTGCTGTGCAATTTGAAACGGAAGCGAGAGATGGTGGGCGTGAGAACTGTTTGGGAGAGGAGGCGGGCGGTCAGTTCTGTTTCGCTTATGCTGGCGGGTCGAGCAGGTGGTTTCTCGGAGGCGAGATGCCGGACGATGGGATTGTATGGGCTGCGCTTGCCTTCGACTCCTCTAAAGGTTAGAGTTGACTTGACGAAGCGGCACTCGGTGACGGTGAGCTTGACCGCTAAATTGGTGCCAGGTAGTACTTTCGCTGCATCCTTGCCAACCAAGATCTCCGTGGAGCCGGTGAGGTAGAGCATGTTTCCGGTTTCGAAGTCTGGGATACACAGACCTGCTACCGGATTGACGGACAGGTTGCCGAGGGTCTGGTACAGTCGATTTCCAGAGTACTCCGGCCACACGAGGACCGCTCCTTTAGCGTTCGAGCAGGAGGGAGAATTGGAAGCGAGACGCAGAAATCCAGGTGGTCCACCGCGATGATTCGTGTCCATATCCAGAGCATGCTGTGAGGAAGAAACGAAGAATAGATCCGCGCGAGCCAGCAGGTCAACGCCCTGCTCCGGGATAAACGACGAAGGTTCAGAAGTTCCGGGCGGAAGGACGAGTGCGGGTCTAGATGCCGCGGGCGTAATGGCCTTGCAATTGATATACTTCGGACAATTGCCCAGACTCTGCTCGACCTTCATGACCAATTGCATTCCCGTCACCTCGTCACCCTCTTCTCTTCCCTCGATCTCTGCTGCGTCTTCCTTCGATATCGTCTCCCGCGATAATGCCCCTGCTACCATCCTGCCGAAGAACTTGGTGCGCTTCCTCGTCTCCAGATCAATCGTTAGTCCACTCACCATCCTCCCCTCCCCGTCCTCTCTCACTACCTCACCTTTGCCCTCTTTCCCCACCAGTTCCTCTACGACCGGATCCCACTTGCCCGGTACACTCGTTCGGATACCCAAGATGCCGCCACCCAGGGGTTGGCTTAGACCTTTGTGGCCACCTATCAAGGTTGTCCATGGCCGGGAGGATGAGTCGAGGGTTCCGAGTGCGATCAAAGGGACGAGGGGTAGGTGGTGGGAGAGTTGGGGTGAGAGAGCCGGGACGGTGGGATTGTCCTGCGAGGCAACGGAGAGGAGGGTGTGGAGGGTTTCTTCGCCGGAGTGCCATGGAAGGGCTTGAAAGAAGGCCATGGCGGCTGCGGAATTTTGATTTCCTCTTACAACCGTATCTTGACCGGATAGGGTACTAGAGACGTCGGTCTTCAGAAGAGGGATAGCGATCGAGTGCTCGTGCTTGCTTGAAGGACCGAAGAGGCAGATCGACCGGAACGTCGATGTTATTATAGAAGCTGTATGCTGCTCCCACGTCACCTCGCGATGAAGTACATCTTACTCTCCAAGGCTTCAAGACAGCGAGATTTCGCAACCATGTCATCCCTACAAAGCAGTGTACGATGGAGGATTCACCTATAACAGACATGGCGTGCCGTCGGCTATTGCTTACATACACGGAACCAACCACTAGTCCCGGATCGGCGGAGAGCTGCATGTGAATGTGGGTGATCGTAGGTATGCTGAAGATCGTGAGGGTTGATGTCTAGAGGAAATCGGAATGGAGAGCAAAGGACTTGTCGTGGTGGAAATAAGCAACTGCACACTCATATACTTGAATTCGGCCTAAGCAGTCGACCAACATCTCTCTCTCTCTCCAAAACAGACTGACTCCAGTTTCTTCTGGCTGAGCAGCAAGTAGTCCGTAGACTTCAACGCTTGCCGTTCTCTTGTACTTCTCCTCCGCTCGCTGTCTGCCCGCATCCTCCTACATCGACATGGCGAATCCCTCCCTATCTCTTAACAAGCACACCCCTCCTTCGCTCCACTATCCTTCGCATTCAAATTGACTCTATTCGTATCTCCTCCAGCAGCACCAGCCCCCAGCGCCGCCTGCGTCGCTCCACCTCCACCCGTAGCCCCAGCCCTCGCACCCTTCAAACTCGCCTCCGGAATCGCATTCGCAATCGCCGTGAACACCTCACTCACGTTCTCGCCCGTCTTCGCACTCGTCTCGAAGAACAGCAAGCCCTCCTCATCCGCATACCTCTTCGCCTCCGCCTTGGGCACCTTCCTCGCCGCAGCGTCCACATCTTCACCCTCCGCGGCATCCTCTCCTTCCGTCTCGGTCTCCGCCCCTCCTGTGCCGTTTACACCGCCCTCGCCGTCCTCCTCGCACAAATCCAATTTATTCCCCACCAACGCAATCACAATTCCCGGTGACGCTTGTCTTTGCAATTCCGCCACCCAATGCCTCGCCTTGACCAGACTGCTCGCTTTCGTAACGTCGTACACCACCAGCGCCGCTTGCGCGTTGCGATAGTACATGGGCGCCAGGGAAGCGAAGCGCTCCTGGCCTGCGGTGTCCCAGATCTCGAATTTGATGATGCGGTTGGGAAGGGTACATTTTTGCGTGAGGAAGGCGGCGCCGATGGTGGGTTCTTTGTTGGGTTGAAAGGCGTTGGAGACGAAGCGGAGGACGAGCGAGGACTGGTTTGAGGGTTAGTCGTGGTATTCGCAGGAGTCAGAGGAGGTGAATTACCTTTCCCACGGCGGCTTCGCCTAGAAGGACCAGCTTAACGCTGCTGCTGGGTTTAGGAGCGGAGGTGTCGGCCATTGTGGAGGATTGCGGTGAGGTGGTAGGGAAAGCGTTCGTGGTGGCGCGGAGAGCACGACCGAGATTGTATTCAGACAGTTTGGCGGTGATGTCGTTCTTAGATGGTGTTCTGGTAGAAGCGAATCCTTTATGGACTGATTTGTGGTGCTGTTGCTAATGCGCGTGTTGATGTTGAGAGTTGGTTCAGAGATGCTTGCTGTCGCCTTACGGTGACGAAGCCCCGACAGTCCGACACTTCCGCTCGAGCATTCTGCTGGCCTGAGGCAGGAACTATCCTCGAGGGCTCAACTTGTCCCCTTCCTCCGTCACAACTTATTACTCTTCTCTTCACACTTGCACCACGACTGGATATGGCCTTTTTGAGGGTCCGACATTTGCAGACGCATTTTCAGGACATCGGTCTCGAAGAAATGATCATGATTGTTCCATCAACTTTCTGCTACGGACCAGTTGAAAGCTCCTGTATGCTCACTATTCATAGACCCACCCAGAAGACCGCATTCCCACGATCATCCCATGCTCCCGAATATCATTGCTCGTCATGGTTGCAGCGCACATACACATGCTCAGACCTACCTCTTGAGCTCGATGTCCATTCACCGTGTTCAATGCACAAGCTGCTCCCTTGGTGGTTGTACCACGGCCAATAAGAGATCTGGTAGCGACCAGTTTCAAGACCCATTGCCTGTTAGCACTACGGTCACTCCTGTAAGGGATGACCTCTCTATCCGAGTCCGGTTGGCTGACCACATCACAATCAACATCCACACGAGGCAAGGCAACGAGGTCTCGAGCTCACGTCCACAGTGGATGGTACGGCCATGTATACCTGACGACCCCCTGCCGGGTTTGCCTTGCCTCGTGGGCGTTTCATGTTGTATTCTCTATTCCGGGTGTGAGGGTCAGAGCCTGTGCATCCTATTGATGACGGGAGATCGGAGACATGGCACAGGCGACGTTTTGATTGTATTTGTTGCAGGCCTACATCGAGGTCTAGATGCGATTGACGATGCTGGAGGTCGTTCTGTTGCATCAACGTCAGCAGCGTTTCATCATGTATGCTGGTGTATCCGTTTCTGCCACGTGGGATTGAATTTGATTGGTCCATTGAGTGTAGTCGCAATGTTCGCCCTTCATTCCATTGCTCACCTGTTTGTTGATGGCAATCTTCATTTTCAGTAAGAGGTTGACCCTTGTACGTTATGATGCTCGAGGCTCTGTGAAAGTTTTGTCTGGTTGGAGCGATGGCGTATACCCATGTTCCCTCATCACAAGGATTGATGCATCGAGCATCGCTTTCATAAATCGCAATGAGTTGAATACTCTACATGTCGAGTCCAGGCGAACGGTCTAGACCTTTCAGTTCTTGTCTGCGACCGCCAGCATATTGGATGACAGTAGAAGGCCATGGCTGGCAAGTTCGCAACCCATGCCGGTCGGAGGGCTTCAACCCGGTCAGTCAATCGGGACAAGATGATTGGACATAAAGCGTCTATATCCTGGTAACCTGGTCGATGGATCTCGGGGCTGGGTTGGTTAGTTCGGTTAGAGTTTCATTGTGCAAAGCCAATCACGACGGCAAAGACGACGACGCGAAGCTTGTGTGCGGCGTCTAAACTCGAAACGTGCGAGGGCGACCTCCTGATGAGTGCTTCGAGATGATTGAAATGATCAAGAGGTGGTGATTGGCGGTTGATGAAGAGGCCCAGTCGGATGTGAGGGCGCTTCAAGGGCGAGCATCGATGGTGAAGATGCAGAGCGGCTATCGTCGTCGACACGGCGATGAGCATGGCCAGGTGTGGAGGGACCAGGGGAGAACTGGCCATTATTCATCATCATCATCATCATCATCGAATAATAATGCAAGAGAAGAAGGATGATCCTGCATGCGAATCAGGAACGAGACGAGAAAGAAGGAGAGCAGATCGAGGATGGATCGAGGATTCGGAGGTGAGTGAGGATCTTCTTCCTCCTTCTTGGCGGGGGTGGAGTTGAATTAATCTCGCCTCGCGTGCACTTCCAGGCACATCGCCAGAGTTCAGCGTTTCGACTTGATCGGGGGCGACTCCACCCAACTCCACCCAACTCCACTCCCACTCCCGCCCGCCCTTCCTCTTTTGCTGTGAGAGGACCGACTTCAAACACCCACCACACCCATCTTTGTCAACACCACCACCCTCCGGACCGCCCGACCTCTCACGCCCACCACACTCTTTCTGGAACTTCTCCTCACGCTCCGTTACTCCGACGCGAACCATTAATTACCGTCCTCGACTCCCTTTGCGCGCCGGTCTGGAATTCCGCTGCAATCAACAAACTCTACAATCCTCTTCAGCTGCGCGACGCGGACAACTACTCGATATACGCACGCGGAGCTTTTCCCGTCGACATCACCTCATGCGCTTAACCAATCTCTCAATGCTGGTTTGATATCAGCAACCAAGCACAACAACACCAACACCACAATCGTTTGACATCAACCCTCGTGCCGGTCACGAACGCCGCATTCACCGCATCACCATCACCATCTGGATCTCTCGCCCTGTGACCTCGGTCATTCCAGGTCCACATAGCAAGGGCACTGCCCCCTTGGCCCGGTTCACGGACCCGACCACTAAAACCACCACACATCATGTCCTCACAAACAAGGCTGCTATTGGCGGCTATCCTCCCGTCACTCGCAATGGCCGCCGGCGTATATCAGAAGACGCCAGCTGAAGAGGCGGCAGAGCGTGCGGCGGAGGCAGTCAACAACAACATGCTCAAATACACAGCCATCACGTGGGCTGCCGTCATATTATGCCTTCTCGTCTACCGTTGGACCATCTACTTCCTCGCACATGTACGTCAACTAGCCAATTTGAACCATGGCACTTCCTCCGATGGACGACAACGATACTTCAGCATTCCCGATTCGAATTGGGCCAAGATCAAGCGGTATCTCATCGTTGCGCCTCTATTCAATCGCCGACACAATCGCGAATTCCGCATGTCCGCAGCAATCAATGTTGGAACTCTGCCCGGACGCATGCAGGCTCTTTGGCTGGCCGGATACTTTGCTTTGAACATCACCTTCACGGTCTGGAATATCAATTGGAGTGATGGCAAGGAGTTCCGCTCGCAAGGGCTATCAAGGAGTGGTATTCTTGCCGTCCTCAACATGATTCCTCTCTTCGTTTTGGCCGGACGAAATAACCCTCTCATCTGGCTGCTCGGAATCTCATTCGACAACTACAACCTCATTCACCGCTGGTGCGGCCGTATTGTCGTTGTTGAAGCCATCGCCCACACCGCCTTCTGGATGTCTGGAAAGCTCATCACCTTGGGAGCTGACAAAGGCTGGGCGGCCATGGGTGAGTCCATGTCTCCCGCTCACGGCGACTTCATCTTCAGCGGCACCGTCGGGTTTGCCGCGTTCTGCCTGCTCCTCCTCCAATCACCCTCCATTGTTCGCCACGCTTTCTATGAGATCTTCCTCCACGTCCACATCCTCCTCGCCTTGACCTCTGTGGTCGCTGTGTGGATTCATCTCAAGGAGAAAGCCGCTCAGACACTCCTTCTCGGCGCCGTCATCTGCTGGGCATTGGAACGTCTGATGCGCGTATACCTCCTTATCCGCAACAACTTCTCAAAACGCGGCGTCACCAAAGTCGAGATTGAGGCGCTCCCTGGCGACGCTCTCCGTGTCACCCTTCGCACCTCTCGGCCGTGGAAATTTCAACCCGGCCAACACATCTACCTCTACATCCCCTCCATCGGAATGTGGACCTCTCACCCTTTCTCCCTCGCCTGGTCTGAGGAGTCTTCCGATGTGTCAGCGGAGAAAAATCTCCCCATGTCCCGTCAAGATATCTTCGCTGCCTCCACCAAATCTACTTCCCTTATCATCCGCCGCCGAACCGGTTTCACCGACACTCTCTACCGTAAAGCCGAAGCCGCCTCCAAAATCGGGCCGCTCCAAACTACCGCTTTCGTCGAAGGTCCATACGGCAATCAATCCTTTCAATCTTATGGTACCGTCATGCTCTTCGCCGCGGGCGTCGGCATTACGCATCAGGTTCCTCACGTCCGCGACTTAGTCGCCGCCTACGCCAACGGCACGGCCGCAACACGCAAAGTCGTGCTGGTCTGGATCATCCAATCACCCGAACATCTGGAATGGATCCGACCGTGGATGACCCAGATCCTCGGCATGGAGAAACGTCGCGACATTCTCAAAATCCTACTCTTCGTCACACGGCCGAGGAGTACCAAGGAAATCCACTCTCCTAGTGCGAGTGTGCAGATGTTCCCCGGGAAACCGGATGTCGCGGCGTTGATCGCCAAGGAGCAGGAGAGGCAGGTGGGTGCGATGGCGGTTAGTGTTTGCGGCACAGGAGGGTTGAGCGACGATGTGAGGAAGGGGGCGAGGGATCGGATGCTTGAAACGGAGATTGATTTCTTTGAGGAGGCGTTCAGTTGGTGAGGGAGAGATGCCATGGCTTACGACCCACTTTTTCTTTCACTTCATGGACATGCGTTATGGCGCGACTTTGGGACGATTTGGGATGGAATGGACACAGTCTCCCTCCATGGACATGGGAATCCGAGACTTCAGATTTCTTTCGCCTTACTCCCCTGTGGAGATGGCTACTTTGTTGGAACACGACTTTGAGAGTTGGAAAGCACGGCAAAGCCGGCCTGTACAGGAACAGGTTCTGCCCACAGATTTGGAGACCAGGGAGAAGAGGTGGAATACAGAAGAGCTGACCCAGACGAAAAGTTCGAGATCGAAGATGTAGGGATGCCGGGAAGCCAGGAGAGAGATTGAGACATGCGCAGATATACACGCCGTCGAGAGGAGCTGAGAGGCAGCAGAACAGGGCAGAGCAGAGAGCTACGTAGTCGTTGAACGGGCAATCCGGAAGAAAGCGCAAAAGCTATGAGATCACAGTCGTCCCTCACCGACAGCTATGGGCGTCAGTTGTGAATGTCAATTGTGTCCGTCAGTTATGCCTGCCAGACATGCCGGTCACATCAGTCATGTCAGCTATTCGTGCTATTTACGCCATTGATGCCACGGGTGCTAGTCTTGTGAGCCATTCAAGTCAGTCGACAGTATCGGCATACAAGACAGACTTGAACGAGCAGATACAGGAGAGACGCCAATGCGTAGGCTTTCTCACATCGCTCATATGAACAACGAGAGGATCTCGACTTTGCCCGTGCTCAGCGCCTATCGCGCTCCACCTCATACTATACTTCTCACTTCTTCTGAGCATCCGCCTTCATGCCCGCCTGAATCCACTCCCTCGCCTCCGCGGCTTTCTTCTCCACCTCGGCCGGGTTCTTCAACAGCTCCTTGATCGTGTATTTGTCCGGCACATCGGCGCCCTTCTTGACCGCTTCGCGGTCGTAGACGCGCTTCTCCCAGGCTTCCAGAGCCGGGAAGGCGGACGTGTCGATGCCCGCCCAGGGCCCGGCAGAGATCCAGCCCCAATGAGCGATGTCCGCCTGAGAGTCACGTTAGAGGCATGGTTGGTGCTGGAATGGGGAGGGATGGATCGAACGTACGATGGTGAGCTTGTCGCCTACGAGGAATTTGCTGCCGGTGTCGGAGAGGTGCTTGTCTAGCACACCGTACAAGCGCCGAGTCTCGTTCTGGTAGCGGTTGATGCCGTATTCGATCTTTTCCGGGGCGTAGCGGAAGAAGTGGTTGGCTTGACCTTGCATTGGGCCGACGCCGGCGTTTTGGAAGAAGCTGAATAATGTTAGATGGGCCGTGTAGGTGGGATTGTTAGATGAGAGTCTTACAGCCAGTTCGTCATCTGCAAAATGATAATGTGAGCTTTGTTGTAAATCTGCCCGGAGAGGATGATTGACCTACCTCAATATACTCCCTCGTTCCCTTCGGGTAGCTGATCTTGTACTCGGTATCGTAGCGATCGACGAGGTACTGCATGATGCTGCCGCTCTCGAACAGGCGGATTGTCTTGCCGTCCGTGAAGGTGTCTGTCAGAGCGGGAATGCGGCCTAAATACCAGATAGTGCAACGGTTAGCGAATGCTCAGACAACATGGAACGATACAAAGCAAGACTTGACGAAGCCCGAGACAACATCGGACGCCGCAGGCGTTAGACACCCCATACCATTTGGGTTGATGTCGAGGAACCATTGTTCCTTCTGGGTGCTGTTCGAGGAGGAGAGATGATCGTGAGCCAGGTATTCTTCTGTTCAGCGGTAGATGATGACCGGGCTTACTTCTTGGAGATGTCGATCTTGGTGTGCTCGTACTTCAGACTTTGGGTGGTCGTTAGACGAGAACTCTCCCATAGCGTGACGTTACTCGGAGAACTCACCCAAGTTCCTCGAGAGTGATTGAGATCTTGATGCCGTTAGGCCTGAGTGGCGAGGTTCGTCAGCTCGATACGTCTTTCCGCAGGGTTGTCACAATGCCTACGTCTGAGTGGTGTAGAGGTGAATGTTGGAAGACATGACGATGACTGTTGGTATGGATGTTAAGCCGGTGAAGAATGGATATTTATCAAGGGAAATCTACCTCCGCAATGAGTGGAGTCCAAGATGATTAATCCAAACACGTAGGGACAGTACAACCGGATACAACCGGATAAGTCCCCACACCAGAATTGACATCCGGCGGCCAGAATAGCTATTCTGCTTTTAGACAACCTTCGGGCAGGGGATTATGCCTCAGGCGCTCGGGTATCGTACATATAGTACGGCGCAGTCCTTGCAAGCTCGGGCGCCTACCTTAGTACTCACTGCCCTCGTTGCTTCCCTTCGCTCGTCGCCTTAACAGTCTCTACCAAGTGGAATTTCCCGGGACTTTTTCCCACGGCTCGACGTAATTGTCCGTTTGGTTACGGGCAGTTGGGTGGTCATTAGGTTCGACCACCTCAAACAGGGCGCCGAAGGAGTCCGACTGGAGCATCCCGAGAGATTGCGCTGTGGCCCTGAGGGGTGTATTCGAAGGCGCGCTACCACAAGGGCCACTGGAAGGGAGACGTTGGAAGGGAGGCGTTGAAAGGTTGTGTAAATATCGGCGGTCGTTCCACCGAGAAGCAAGCAATCGTCGTTGTTCGATAGTCCTGCAACACACAGGACTGACGTCTGTAGACCGCAAAGCGGGGGAGCACAATTGCCCTGTCGATCACTTTTAGACTACTAAGCCCTGCAGCCCCTCCAAAAAGTTCACCTCCATCTTCACAGACAACCCCATCATCACCTCATCAATTGACCGCGAAAATGTCTTCCACCACCGACGTACCCTTCCAGTCCCCTCTTCCGCCTCTCTCCGCCCTCCAAACCCTCCTCAGCGCCAATCCCCTCCCCACCCTCTCCCCACATACCACCGAGTACCACAACCTGGCGCTCCAAATCGCCCACAATCTAAAACACCAACACAACTGGACCTCCCTCCGCATACACACCTACGACTCCTCATCCTCCAATAGTAGCAAAAGCCCACTTCCGCGCCCACTCCTGTCCGGCATCCCTCCATCCCGCCTCTACGTCCACCCCGACGAACAAATCGCCCTCCTTCAACGCGCCAAAGAAGAGCAACCCGCCGGCGCCCCCACTTCCCTCGCGAATCTCAAACCGGAACGGGAATGGATTCTCCCAAGTCATTTGCGGGAGAAGTGGAGTCTGAGGAGGTTTGGGGAGGTATTTGATGGAATTGAGGGGGTACCAGGGAGTGGAGAGGGAGTGGAGGTCTTGGAGGAGGAGAGTAGAGGTCGGACTGGGAGGGATGTGAATGGGAGGGAGAAAGAAGAGGTGGGAGAGTGGAGGAACAAGGTGCCGAAGAGAGTGTTGTTGGCGACAGCGGATGATGACAGTACGGTGGTGTATTATGTGGTGCATGATGGGGTTGTGAAGCCGAGGCAGAATTGAAGGACGATCATCAAGAGGACAGGGAAAGGATTCGAGAACAAAATTTCGACGCGCACCAGGAAACCGGGAGGACTGTTGGGTTGGGACTCGAACGGTTCGTACAACGTTCTTCGCGTCAAGTCGACCTTCCCTGCTATGTGCACCTCGACCACAGCCGAACAGGACATATACAAATATGTACACAAATTGCGAGCCTGTCCGAACATCAAACTCCGGATACGGCCTACCCGTCCAGTAGACTCTGAATGACCGGACCATTCAGAAGCCAATCCACCAGTACCCTCTCTACGATTGCCCGCCGCCGTCCTTCAGATCCATCTCCATCTCCACATCGCCCGATGGCTGTCCTATAGGCGTCAACCCCGTCCCGCCCAACCCGGCGGAAAAATCGCCAAACGCGCCGAAACCCGCACTCCAATCGACTTCACTCCCGCCGAAGAAGCCCATATCGGAGCCGGCGCCACCGCCGCCGACACCGCCTTGAGGAAGTGGAGGATCAAGATTGAAGGGCATGAACCACGCTGTCGACGGGTCGCCCCAGAACCCGGCGTTAGCGTTGTTGGCAGGTTGGGATGGTGGCATGTTGTTAGACGTGTTGGTGGAAAAGGGGTTGAAGTCGAAGGCGTCGATTCTAGCTGTCGATTGATCGACATTGTTGGCGGTGTTTGTGGGGTCCAGAAGCATGCTCGTCAGTGCCGCTTGGTCGAGCCCTGTGTTCACGCCTCCTGAAGCGGCGTAGGAATTTAGCACCATTTGGCGGTCGAGTTGGGACATGAGATGGGGTGGTGACGTGATGAGGGCGTTGTGAGGGAGCTGGAAACCAGGTGAGAAAGCGGAGGAGTGATGCTGCTGTTGCTGATGCGGTTGGAACGGGTTGTCGAGGCTGTGCTGGAAGGCTTGCGTCGCGGCCAGGTCGTGGGTCACTTGTGGGGAGGAGTTGTCGTTGATCGCCGCGCCGGCTTGAGCCTGCTGTGCCTGCTGATTCGAAAGCCCACTCTTACCTGCCGTGCCCTCCGACTTGGACTGCGCTCTTCTCGGGGGGACTTTCTTTGATGCCGCGGCCGCGGCCGCTGCTTGCGTTTGTGCCACCCGAGAAGGTGGACTGAGTTTGGAAAAGAACTCCTCAACCGTCTGCAGGTTACTCTTCTGTCCCAAAACTGCATCCGAACCAGAACCCTTCTTCATGTCCGCGGTAGCGGGTGCCTCATAATCCGTGCCGCTGACGCCATGCGGATAACGATCGAACCAGTCGCCGTATTGGAAGATCGCATGTTCGCCTCCACCCTCTTTACCTGTCTTAATACTGCCCGACTTTGCAGCGTCTGCATGTCGGCGGTAGAGGTCTCTCAAGTTTTCCGTGACAAAGTGGAACATGCCCCAGTACTTCTTCATCTTGGTGAGATACTTGACATTATGCGCGAGGTTCTGTTTACTCGACGCCTCCAGTGCAGCGTTCTTCGAAAATGCGCCATGGATGTGCACAGTACTACTGAAGAAAGCGCAGTAGCCTGCAAAGGGAGCCACGACAAGATGATCGGTGGCATCGCGGATGAGAGAGGAAATTTGGTTGGCGGCATCGAAGGCTGTGCGAGAGGCTTCGGTGACGAATGCTTCAGGAATATCTTTCGGCAATGGTTGCCGTGATCCGGGAATGGGTAGTGCGAAACGATTCATGAAGAGGAGGATTTGGTTGTAGACAATGTGGAGGAAAAGATATTGGTTCGCGATCTTCTCTGAGGCGTGGTTTTGGAGGTTCTCGGGCGTATTGAGAAGGGACGAAGGCAGCGAGGCTTTCCATCCTTCGGTGGCGAGTTTGATGGCCGAAAATTGCGAGTCGGGTGACCACATCGGATGCTGGTCGCGCTCTTTGCCGCCGAGGTTGAGGTAGTTGATCAGTTTGCCCCAGATGGAGACGAGTCGGATCAGGTATGCTGCCACACCCATATTCTCTCTCGCATTTGCAGTCTGTCCCGTTCCGGGCTCAACCGGATTCGGCACATTGCCCATCAAGTCTTCTGTGGGGCCTGTAATATCCATCTGGTAGAAACTCTCCTTGACAGGCAGCTGTGCCCGGATATACTGTTCTCCCACGAAGATCGGACGATCGGTCCCACTCGAATTGAAGCGATCCATCAAGAAACAAGACCACATCGTTCGGCGCCGAATCTCTCGATCCGTGAATGTCAGGGCATTGCTTCCGCTTTGCGCGCGATTCTTCGGATCGTGGTCCAAATCCATGTGTAGTTGCAGTGCGTAAGCCATTCGCTGTGCCATCCCACCGAACATCCAACTTCGACCTCCTTGACATGTTCCAAATTCGTGCAGACCGAGAATGAGATATACGATCAGGATTGTGATGTTAGGTGTGTCGTATCGCCGTAGAGCGATATCTCGTGCTGCACTCGCCCAGCTCTCACCTCGTAAGAAGGCAGGTTCTGTGCGGACGGCGGGATGGTTGGAGAAGCGAGCGGAGATGGCACAGACGGCCAGGGCAAGGACTGGTGGAACAGAGCCTTGCGCCAATTTCCGCATGAAGCTGGGCTTGTGGAGGAGGTGATAGCTTTGACCGTAGACGTAGTCGAAGAAGACTTCCGCCAAGTGTTCCTGAATCTCCTTGGAAGGTAATCTATCCGTGCCTTCCTGGAGGAGATTTTGCTCTTCATCTCTTGATTTGGTAGTCGTACCTGCGGCAGGGGTAGCTGCTGTCTTCGTGTTATTAGATGGTTGGCCGGCCGCCCATTCGTCCAACTCGTCTCCGAAAGCCTGCGCGGCAGCTCTCTTCTTCGACGGACCAGTAGTTTTCGGCGGAGGAGGAGGCAAAGCCGGTTTCACCACTGCCCTTCCCGTGTTGTTCACAACTCCCAGATCTTCTTTCGGCAGAACTTTGATCACGCGGTCCTCCATACGCTTCAGACGTTTATCCAACATTGCCATATAATCCGTCCTAGGTGCCGCTTTGCGTGTGGTGACTTTGTATACGCACGGTATCCTTGATCGCAGGCAGTGCTTGCACGCCGGCTTCTCACCCGAGCATCGAATCTTCTTCCTTCTGCAGGCGATACACGCAAGTGGTAGCCTCTTTCTTTCTTTGCCAGCTTTGGTCTTGAGTTCGCTCCAGGCTGGAGCCAAATCATCTTGTCCCTCTTCTCCACCTGCCTGATCTCCTTGGGTCGATATGTCGGTGCCTCGCTGACCCGGACTGTTGGTATCGGATGTGCCCAAGCTGGCGTGTCTGCCAAAAGAGCCGAGAGGTCCACCGCCACTTGTACTCGGCCGATGCGCCTGTCCCGATGAACGCGCGCTCTCCTCAAACAAAGCAGAGAGAGGGTCCTCGTCCTGGTTTTGTCCCACCTGACCTTGCTGCATGGAATTGAGTCCTGACCTATAGCCTGCTGTGTCCGTTTTCCCATTCACGTTCGAGTTCTGTGAAACGTCGAATCCTCCAAAATCACTACCAGACTGACTGCCTTCTCCATACATGTCGGCTTGCGGATTTTGCTGTGCTGCCCTCGTGTAGTTCCAACGACCACCATTCAGATCCCATTCCTAGGCGGCGTCCTGCTCAAAACTCCCCATTCGATCCCCTTGTACCACGCGCCGAAGTGTGGATCAAGTCCGTGAGACCACGCGCGAGCGGACCTTGGCTCGTTCAGGCTGCCGAAACCGGTAGGATGCTCTGGACTTTTGAGATGGCAGGGATGTCTGGCTCGTTGTATCGTTTCGGTGAATAGCCCGGGGCTGTACGAGACGACTGCGACAACGTTCGGGCGTTCGTGAAATGTCCGATGTATATGAAGGATTTGTCACGCACGCTTCAAGGTGCGACACACGCAAGGTGAGGTAAATGCAGGTAAGCGATGCAAGCCAAAGTGTGGAGAGAGCTCAAGGGTCCGCTGTTCGTATGAAAGTTCAGACTTTGCTGTCATATCCAATCCTGGATATCCACCCTCGACCCTCGCTCAGTCCTTTTACAGTAGCGAGAAACTCAGCAATTCGTTGCTTTGGCCTCCTGAAGACTGTCAACGTTTCGAGTCATCTTCGTTGCTCTGCTGACCGGCTGGTTCTACCGGAATCGTTGTTTCACATATCGGTCTCTACAGAATTTCTTGAGGGAACCGAGTAAAAGCGTGCGACGACCAAGATGTATGTTCATACTTGCCATTACGGGCAAGCTCGAGATCTTGTTCCGGTAGCAAAACTGCTCTTTGTAGCATACAGAGTTTCATTCCATGCATGGAACGGACTGTTGACTTGATCCATCGCAATACGATGCTTGACTTTTCCTCTCTCGACGTCACGCATGCAACAACGACTGGTGCCTCTATCAGGTTTCCCAACTTCTAGCAGAATGATTTTCAACTCCGCTCGGAACCGCGCAGACGCACGACCTGACCATACTTTTGCAGCTTGGTAATGAGCTGATCACCTTGCTTTACGACATCGTTGTACCTAGGTCACAATGTTAGCACGTATAGGTTGAAGCAAAATTGGACAAAAAACATACTGCTTGTTCTTATCGTCCGCCCTCTGCGTGGAAATGATCCCCTTGACGCGATCAATTGTGCATGGCAGCCGTTGACTCGCTATGAAAGGTGCGAGATCACGGTCCAGCCAGTCGACTGAGACGCCGAAACTCGTTGCCATTGATTCCAGTCCGACGACCTTGTAGCTCTGCAGGAGCTGGGCGTACGCTCGCAGCCTCATCTCGCGCACAAACCAGCTCTTGTGCTCGTACAGGTATCGGTCGGTGGAGAGGAAGTTCTGCTCCACAGCTGCAAGGCTGGAGAAGAACGTGGAATAGTTGCCCGAATACAGACTGGAGATCATGTTCGCGAGAGGACGGAAGTCGACTTTCGGCTCGGCTTTCGCTTGTGCTTCGGCAGAGGCCGAGCCCATGGCGAGAGTCGTGAGGTTTACGGCTGTGGGTTTGGGTGTGGCGGAAGACTCATCCACGGCCATCTTCTCTTCGTCACCTGCGCCAGGACCTGCGGAAACGGAGCCGCCGAGAGCGGTGAGACGGTCGGCGTCGGACTCGCTGCCGAAAATGGCGCGCACTTCGGGAGCGTCGACAACCTTCGTCTTGAAGTCACGGCGTGGTAGACTGACAGATCCAGCGAGCGTGGCGTAGACGACGAGGTTGCTGTAGGAGCAGAGCTCGGTGGATGTGAAGGTGGAGAGCGAGTCGAGGAGGAGTGGAGCCGCGAGATTGTACGCACGGATGGTGATGAGGTGCAGACCAGTGTAGGCCTTGAGGCGGTTGCGGCGATCCCAGTCTCCACCACTCTCGACCAGCTGCTGTGCGCGGTCGACGTTCTTCTTCACGAGCAGCTTGTCGTCGAAGAAGAGTCCGATGCGGATAATCGCAAGCACAATGTCGATCTTGGTCCCGAGAATGGCACTCTTCTCCAACAGCTTCTCGAACTCCTCCAATGCTTTGTCCTTGTCACCGACCCGTGCGTAAAACTCCGCACGCTTCCCCTTCGCTGTCTGAATCTCCGTCTCACCCGCCTGCTCCACTGCGTCGTCCTCCTCTTTTTGAATCGCCGCGAGCTCCTTCTCGTTGTCCGCCCGTAATTGCTCGTAGAGTGCTTCATCCCATGATAGCGTCACCGTAGTGTCCGTCTTGCCCCCTAGTACACCGACAATTGATGGAGCATTTATGCTGCTCGTTCTGCGGAGGAGATGGCCAGGAGACGGAGGCGAAGCACGGCTGTTTGTGGGTGAAAGAGAGGCGCTGCCTTCGCCGGGAGAGTTCAGTTTGCCAGTTTGCGGGTGAGCGAGGTACGCGTAAAGAGGCGCCATCTTGTGTTCGCGGATATCATCTTGCAGAGCGGTGAGTGCGGACTGCTTTGTGGGGGATGATGTTGATGGAGAGGCGACGGTGAAGACATTCTGCGCGAGTGCCAGCGCCGGGAAGCTGAGGTATTGCGGATCTCCCATGATTGCTGCTCTGAACGGCGCGGACCTGATGTGGAGTGATGGAGATTGTTGTCAGTCGGAGGCGCAATGGAGATTGTGTGGTGAAGGGAGATGTCTTGATGGCTTGTGAAGTGGAAGCTGTGAGACGATCGGCTCGCGTGCACATGTCAAGTCAGGCACAGGAAGAACGTCACTGCTAGAGCTTCGACTTTCTCACGAGCTCTCCTTGTCAATTCCTCACAACCACCACAACCACGACACCATTGTATAACACTTCTCATCCTCCTCCTCTTCCTTTCCTTCATCACCACAAACTCACTCCATCATGCCATCCGAGGAGCCGCCATCAGAGGCAAGCTCCACCAACACCGGCCGTCGAATATCCTCAAAGCGGAAGCGAGAGACACCAGCATCTCGACTGGCCGCATCTCGATCAAGCAAGACTTCCACACCGCATGTCTACGCTCGCCGTACTCCGCCTCGAGAACTTCCTCCTCAATTAGCTGAAAGCCGCGATTCGACCAATTCCAATGGACCACAAGAGGAGAACAACGGCGACAACTCTCCCCCTCGCAAGCTCAAGAGACCAGGCGGTGGGTCACGCATAGCAGCGGCTAACCGCGAGGCTGCTGATCGCGAGCGGAAACAACGAGAAGAAGCTGCACGTCAGGCTGTTCAAGGAAGGGTCGTAGCATCAGCTGAGATCGTTGCCGAACACTACAATGCTGTTCCGGAGCGAGGCAGAGAATGGCGTTCAAGTGAGAGCAAGATCAAAGGCCTACGTAGTCTGAACAATTGGATCAAGTCGACCCTTATTCAGAAATTTTCGAAGCCTGAGAATCCCGTGCCGGATCTCAAGGTATTGGATATGGCATGTGGAAAGGGAGGTGATTTGGGGAAGTGGCAGAAGGCCCCGCAGGTACCAGCACTGTACGTGGGATGTGACATTGCGAACAAGTCCATCGAACAAGCGCAAGATCGTTACAATGAGGACAGCCGACGTGGAGGACGATTCAATCGAGGTCCACGAATGCACGCAGAGTTCTACGTTCACGACACGTTTGGTCGGTCATTGGGAGACATCAAGATTATAAGAGATGTTGGTTTCAATCCCAATGCAGGACCTGGCCCAGCTATCATCCAAGGAGGAATGATGTCTGGTGGGTTCGACGTGGTCAGCATGATGTTCGCCCTGCATTACTCCTTCGAGACAGAGGAGTTGGCTAGGGGCATGTTGAAAAATGTTGCAGGTTCCTTGGTCAAAGGAGGGCACTTCATCGGCGTCATGCCCAACAGCGATGTCATCTCCGCCAACGTCAAAGCTCTGCTCGCGGGTGAAGCACCAGGCAAGACACCTGTCGAACCTCAGACAGCGGCTGCCGGCGACGATGATTGGGATCCCGAGAAGCACGCGAACGGCGATGCGGCGTCTGAAGATGGCGAGTGGGACCCCGAAAAGCCTTCAAATGCCCCAGCTGGTGTTAGCGCGGACGATGATGATGATTGGGACCCCGAGAAGCCTTCCGATCCTACTCCCGCGGTCATCACTGATGGGCCACCGACCGAACAAGAACCGACTCCCAACGGCAACGCCGCCACTCCTATCGATGTCTCCCTCCCTGATATCGAATGGGGCAACGACATCTACAAAGTGAAGTTCCCGCGCCTCCAAACGCTCACTAACAAGCCGCTGCCACGCGATGGCATCTTCCGCCCACCATTCGGGTGGCGCTACCACTACTCACTCGAGGAAGCTGTCGACGCAGCAGAATTCGTCGTGCCA
Organism: Zymoseptoria passerinii SP63; assembly: GCA_000223825.2. Lineage (NCBI taxonomy): Eukaryota > Fungi > Ascomycota > Dothideomycetes > Mycosphaerellales > Mycosphaerellaceae > Zymoseptoria > Zymoseptoria passerinii. The sequence goes on along the minus strand of AFIY01001180.1, from coordinate 13,755 downwards.
TGGGAGGCCTTCCGTGCGCTGGCTGAGGACTACGGACTCGAGCTGCAGTACCGCAAAGGCTTCAGGAGTGTGCTGGAGGACGAGTCCGAGGATCGAGAGTTGGGCATTCTGGCGGAGAGGATGAAGGTTATGAGCCGCGATCGGAGCCAGGGTGACGATGGGTTGTTGGTGACGAAGCCAGAGAGGGAGGCGGCGTATTTCTACCATGCGTTCTGCTTCCGCAAGACGTAGGAGAGGAGGCTACAGACTTTCTTTCGATTATCGGGGCTCCTCCTGTGCCGCTGGCATTTACTCTTTTGCATGCTTGCCAGCTTTACAGAGCGTCGGTCTTCTGGATAAAAGTTCGCGAATCTGGCATAGTAGTTTTGCGATGGCATTGTTACAAACAAGTCTCACATCTTTTTCGGACAGCCTTCGGTACACGAAGTAGGCGACAGCAGATACTATATGAGATACTGGAGCTGACTGTGAGCATGCGTACCATATGGTGCACTCGATACAGTGACGACAAGAATTGTTTGTATTACAGCGTTACAATACTAAGAAGTCATGATCGCAGCAATGATCTTCTCACCCCTGCATTTCCCTCAGGAACGCGACGAGCCAGTCACCCTTTTCATACCCATTTGCTCGAGCTTTCTCAGCCCAAGCCCACAGCACGGGATCGAGAAGGTCGACGTTGTCCTCTGATTCTGCACGGCCAGCTAGCAGGCGGACCATCTCTTCATCGCAGCCAGCTTCCGTGACAGCAACGCGCAACATTTCCGTGGACGTCCGAAGACCCATGCCAAGAAAGATTGAAACGACGTCCAATTGCTGCTGCTGAATGGCAGCTGTCAATCCTTCGTGTGCAAGCTCACCGTAAGCCGCATCGATTTCGGCAATATTGTGCACATGGTCTGCGAAGACACTCAAGAAGCTGACCTTGTCCGCAGTGAATGGTGGACGGAGAAGCTTGTCGGGAGGCAGTAGACCTGGTGAAGGACGAAGTGCGGACCACTGGGCCGACCATGTGGGCTTATCAGAGTCTTCGTTGCCATCACTAGCAACCGACGTGGTTGCAACATGTGACTTCAACCATGCTCGGAAGAAGTCGAAAGTTATGAAGCGACTGTTCAGTAACCGAGTGGCGGTGGGGGTCAGTAACCGAGTGGCGGTGGTGAGGGCGTCACGGGCGGCAGCCTGGTTAGCATCTTCGAACCCCAGTACTGGATCAAGCAGTCGATCAGTCAACTGGCGATGCAGATAGGGGCTCTTGCGAAGCTTCTTTGCCAGCACGGTGGAAGTCAAGGGAAGATCGATATTTGCCGAATACTCAAAGATCAGCTGCACCACTTCAGCAGGCGTTTCCTCCAATAAGGACCGTGGCGCATCTCGACGTCGGCGCTTTCGCGTTCGTAACGTCAGGGACTGAGAGGAAACCTCTGGAGGCAACTCCTGGGCGGCACGTTTGCCGTAGACGGCTGTTCGACGCTGCTTCAGCACTGGATCTCTCTGCTTGCCATGATTACGTTCCAGGTGGGCAGCAGCGCCAAGCATGCCTCGATACTTCATGAATGCGAGCGTCGAGTTGTTGGAGGAGAATCTGATGATACTGCTCAAGATGGAGTTGTCAGCATAAGCAAACTCCAAAACTCGATGCAATAATGTGTGTAAGAGGAGATGCCTCAGTGATCTTGGTGTAAAAAAGTATCATACCCGAAGGTCAATTACTATCTAGTGCTGTGTTGTCGTCATAGGAATGTGTAGGTGGTAGAGGAGAGAAGAAGTCAACGTACCTTTTGATATGTGCATGTCGAAATCTCCTCGCATGGAGCCAAAGATTGAAGTTTGACCGATGAGTTTGAACTGCCAGAAGCTGTCAGATATCGCTCAAGAGGCATAGATTTGGGGCATAGTGAAGTGAGGGGAGGTAGTGGAGATCAGCATATGTAAGAATTGAATGTCATCGCTGCTGTGCTGTCTGAGAAACAGGCGTGTAACTCCAGCGGCAGCGCTCCAACGCAAATTATATCATCAGGAAAGTGAAGAGGCAATGCGGCTGCATCGGCTTACCTGAATGCTGGCAGGAGAGTTGAACTCGACGGTGAGACTGTTCAAGGCCGCCTCCTCGGATGATGGGTGAGTATTGGTTCAAATTGCGTGTTCGTGGTCAAGGACGTGAGGAGCAAACAGGTGAAAAGTCGAAGAGGAAGTCGGGCTGCACTAGCGTACTTGCATCTTGGCGTTTCGGCACAGCCCGTCCACGAACATGAATTCCGCCCACCAACAATCTCGAACTCACCAGCGACCACAATTCCGAAACCCCAACACATTCACAACTAACCAGCAGAATGGGTGACGTTGATGTGTACGTGTTTCTTGCACAGGTTCAATTCAATGGAGGATCGAGACTGACCTTCTGCCGCACAGAACCGCCAGCAACTGGAGACAGGTCGAGGTCGGCCGTGTCGTCCTTTTCTACTCCGGCCCATACGCTGGTAGGACCGCTGCCATCGTCCAGATCATCGACCACAAGCGCGTACGTATCGCCCGAAATATCGAACGAGATATCGCAGGAGGTGGAGACGGAAACGAAGGCGCATAGAGAACAGTGGACTTACATCCTTTCAGGTCCTCGTGGATGGTCCATCTTCCAAGGCCGAACTCGCCGTCGCACGCCATGCTACTCCTCTCTCCGCCGTCTCCCTCACCAACATCGTCATCCCCAAGCTTCCGAGAGCTGCTGGATCCGCTGCGCTGAAGAAGCAATGGGACGCCGCCGGTGTTGATGAGAAGTGGACCGGAAGCTCTTACGCGAAGAAGATGGAGAAGGCATCGCGGAGGAAGCAGTTGAACGATTTCGAGCGCTTCAAGGTCATGCGCTTGAGGAAGCAGGTATGTTTTGAATTGGGAAGAGATGGGAAGAGCAGCATTGTGCAAGGACAGACGAAGGCGAGCCTGAGGTCTGGCCGAACGCATGCTGCGCGACTCACACCTCTTTCCACGCTACACTTCGAAGTTCATTCGCTGACATTTTACCAGGCTCGCTTCGAGGTCCGCAAGGCCATCGCACAGGCCAAGGCCAGTGCATAAGTTACGACAAAACCGGCGTTGTACTTTTGAATCTGCGCAAACATTCGAACCTCGACACGTCACGAAAGCAACAGGCTCGAATGCAGACGGCCAAGGTACGGCTGGTAAGGTACGGCTGTTGAGCGAGCAGACTGGCGAAATGGGGGTGAAATAGCTGTCATCGAGCTTTTGATAGCGCTTCAAATGCATGGCCTGCAAAAGGGTCTCGAGTTCATATGTGTGCTTTGTCTCATCTGGATACATCAGTTCTACGCCGTTCCCATGACCTTCACTTTGCACATGTTATCAGAGTGAGCCTCTTAGACGTAAAGGCTTGGCATTGAAACCACGGGCACACTGCGCCAAGCCGAACATCCACCTCGATTGATCACTTCACTTCAAGATTTGTAGCTGAAACACCATTGCGCAATCTTCGAATCAACTTTCTGTACATTTGACTTGTAAGTCTCACCTAGCAGCAGCTTACGAACCCTTCGGCACCATATTCCCGAGTGCGCGAAGTCCCACACCTTCGATTTTCGACTGCCGAAGTTCAACTTTACGATTTCAGACAGCTGACCAGCTCCAAAGCTCACACGATCACCCTCGAACAACAGCGAAAATGGCCAACCCACGCGTGGAAGAGATTGTCGACGAGCCGGAGCAAAAGGTGCAGGACGTGGATGAGGAGTCCTCGGACTCGGACGAGGAGGGTGGTGATGCCAACATCCCAGCTGGTGCTCAGGTCGCTGTGCACAGCAGGAACGAGAAGAAAGCACGCAAGGCTATCGCAAAGCTCGGCTTGAAGCACGTCGAGGGAATCACCCGTGTCACTCTCCGGAGACCCAAGAACATCCTCTTTGTTATCAGCAACCCGGATGTCTACAAGTCCCCAAACAGCAACACCTGGATGTAAGGCATTGTCAAGAAGAATGGCACAGGTCACAAAGACTGACACATCCATAGCATTTTCGGGGAGGCCAAGATTGAGGACCTCAACTCCCAGGCTCAGGCCTCCGCTGCTCAGCAACTCGCGGCTCAGTCCGCCAACGAGGCTTCGCACGACCACTCCGCTGAGGGTGCGGACAAGGGCAAGGCTATCGAGGGTGATGCTGGCAACAAGGCTGCCGAGGAGGAGGAAGATGACGGTGAGGAGGTCGACGATACTGGTCTCGAGGCCAAAGACATTGAGCTCGTCATGGCACAAGCCAACGTCAGCCGGAAGAAGGCCGTTAAGGCCCTCAAGGAGAACGACAACGATATTGTCAACAGTATCATGGCGCTGAGCATATAGACGCTGCCGCAAACGGCGATCAAAGGATATGTGGAGAATTAGAAGGGTGGCCTCCTGAGCGTACTCGAGGCATGACGAAGCGGTTGTCTACCGCGGTCGACAAAATGTATCAAGGCAATGGGTCATGAGGCATGGTGGAATACAGCTTCTTGAAGCCAATCTGTCTTTTGTGTCTTTACTCGCGCATGCTCTCATTCATTGCTATGGATTTCGGTCGAGATTCTCCTGTGATGCATTGTATCGAATGCTGTGTAACTATCGATATGCTATGGGCTCCACAGGTAACACCCGTGTCAACGATAATATACCCCATCGTGAGTGATGGCAATTCATTGTGAGGAGCCTTCGTACCTGCCGTCTGAGGGAATCGTTCTACCTTTCGAAAGTCGCGCACATGATCAGTAGGCGGCGATTCATTTCATTGCTGTGTGGAGGAGTGTTGCGAGTCGAAGTTTGGCGGGTCGAGGTGCAAGGAGGAAGCTGATGGGGTCCAGTCTCTGCCGGTTAATACCTCAGGCATCATACCAAGCTCCCGACGACGTCCGACTTCTCGCGACACCTCACGAAGACGACGAGACTTGCCTTCCACATCCACTCACGAATCTTCACAATGGCGGCTACGGTACGTTACACTCTAATGCAGACATAATCTAGCATCGGTCAACAAATTCGAGCTCTTCCACGACGATTCCGATCGCGCAATGGCCCTCATTTTTCAGTATCCCGAATACGGCACTAACATTCGACATAGCGTTCTGCTGCGCTCAAGATCGACTGGGCCAACCTTGGTGCCAAACTCGGCCTCCGAGGCAAGACTGCCGCGGCGCTCTCCGACTTCAAGAAGCGCAACGACGATGCGCGCCGCAAGGTGCAGGTCCTTTCCGAGCAACCCCAGACGGTCGACTTCTCCCAATACCGGAACATCCTCAAGAACCAGGACGTCATCAACGAAATCGAGAAGCAGTTCACCTCGTTCCAGCCGAAGAAGTACGACGTGCAGAGACAGCTAAAGGCTATTGAGGCATTCGAGGCTCAGGCTGTCAAGAGCGCCGAGGAGACCAAGGGCAAGGTCGATGCCGAGCTGAAGGATTTGGACAAGACTCTGGAGAACATTCAATCCGCTCGTCCGTTCGACGAGCTCACAGTGGTGCGTTTGGATCGGAGGGCTGGCATTCTGTCGAGAATGCTGCGAGATCACGTGATTAGTCTGCTAACAGTTCCCTGCAGGACGATGTCGCCGCTGCACGCGAGGACATCGACAAGCGCACCGAACAGCTCATCTCCAAGGGACGATGGATGGTTCCAGGCTACCAGGTACGTTCTTTTGCTCCTCGAGGGGTGTGTGAAGGACGAAGTGCTAATTCATACTGCAGGAGAAATTCGGCAACCTTTCTGCGATCTGATCGCATCAAGGTTTACGTAGAAGACCTGTATACAAGCGCTCCGATTTCTCTGTTCACTTCTTGCTGCACAGGCTTACGCCAATGGCGCTATATGTGTAGGACATCCCCTCCTTACAGCATCCTAACCATGCCTCTGCCATCCGCCACGGCCCTGATCTGGCCTTGGATCGTCAACGGGCTTCCCTCACATACGACGAACTCGTCCATGTCCTTTTTACCTCCCTCCTTAATGCCAAGAATGTCGTAAATGTTTCGATCCACGAAACCCAGTGCCTCTTTTTCACTAATCTTGCCACCTCCGTTAACCAGTACAGTGCCTGCTTGCAGGAACAAGTCCCTCGACTCCCAGTCTTCATCGACGGCAATCGCTACTTTCACTCCCGCGGCGTGCAACACGTCAATGGCAGTGCCGTTGGTCAGAGGCGCTCCAGCCAGAGCCCGACGTTGGTCCCAAGTCGTTGCATAGGAGAACAATGGAGCGAGAAAGACGCCGACTTTAGCGGCGGCCAGTTCGTCCGCGAGGAGATGAGATTCTGCGCCACCGAGAACAGCGAGGCGAAGGTGTGCGGTCGATGTTGAGCTCTTCTTGGCTATGGCGGCTTCGATTTCGGACTTGAAACGCAGCAGAGCCGCGATGGTATCTGCGGAGTGGACGCCGATTACCATGGTCATGTTGCCAGCCACGACCTGGGACAGGTAAAGGTCTTCATCCGTGCGATCCTCTGACTTCTTAGAATCGGAGATGGCGCCGAGGAGCTTCGACTTCAAGGCGGCAATAGTGCTGGAGGTCGAGGGAGTCTTTTGTCCTCTGGCGAGCGTGTAATGCAGAGCGACGTGAGGTGCGAACACGGCGTCCTTTTCCAGAGCATGCTTAGCGGCGACGCGGAATCCTGCGCTCACGCCTTTGCGCCAGGAGGATCCAAACTTCGGCGCAGAGATGGCTTTTGTCACTCCGTGGTTGAAGGCAGCGGCGAGACCTTTGCCTTCCATCTTCAAGCCATCAATGGCTGCGCTGAAGGAACCTTCGTTGTTGGCACCGTCCTGCGTGTCACGCTCGGAAGCGATCTCTTCCAGACCGAGCAGAGAGCCGAAGGCTGTAAGAGTCGGTGCGATCTGGCCGTCTTGCAGATGCATGATGTTCGCAGCCCCTAAGATGTGTGACTCGCACGTCCCCATACAGACAATGCTGCCGTTCGAGACCACGACATTGCCAGCATTGCCATCGAGAGTCCGCTCGTGGCCGGAGAGCAGAACGCGAGTTACGCCGGTGATGACGAGGTCACTGACCTCTTCCAACTTCGGGGACGGGTCCTTGAACATTGATGGCCCAAGTGGCGGTGTTAGTGGCTTGTCCAGCTTGACAGGGTCCTTCAATTGAGCGACTCCATCAATGAATACCTGGATTGGCGTAGCGCCTACAGAGAGTGGATCCTATCACGGAGCGTAAGTATACTGGCAACATACGGCTTGAGACTCAATCGTACGGAATCCCAAACAACGACATCGGCATCGAACCCAGCCTTCACTTTTCCGATTCTCTCTCCCAGCCCAAGCAGCTCAGCAGAGGCACTTGTGACACCCGCGAGGGCAGCGTGATACTTCAAGCCGTTCTTGTATGCTTTGGCAGCCTCGAACACCACGTGCTGTGCGTTGAGAACCGGGTTGTCGGACACATACACTGCGCATCATCAGCATCGAGAACAAGCGTTTCGAACGAGAATTCAGTCCTACCAGGGGTGAGCCCAGCTTCATAGAGCATCTTGCCAGCTTGCTCAGTGGCGAGATAGGACTCCGCCTGATCTCTCTGTCAGCCTTGAGATCCACTGCGGTAATGTCAATTCTACCGACCTTGTAGTACATATTATCGGCAAAGAGAGCAGCCGCCGGCGGTCTTCCTCCATACGCTCGTTTGAGAACCTCCGGAACGAAAGCCGCGGAGTGTGCGTGATGGAACGCGCGGATGGGAAACTTGAACTCATTCGTGTAGCCGACGAAGCTCTCGAGATCAGGGATAGCTAGGCGGATCCATCTTTAGCGGTAATATCTCCCAGGGCTTGAAAACGTGCTCGACAAGGCTTACTGTAACAGTGAGTGTTCACAAAGACCTGGCCTCGCAGTACGGCTGAGAGCGCCTCCCATTCCAACTCTGATGGGAGGTAGGCTGTCATTTGCTTCGCACCAACACGATCCGCTGCCGCACACCTGCTTTGGTCAGTACATTCTCGTATTGTCAATGCTCTTCAGTGATTCCAAGGCGCTCTGCTATCTCGAAAAATATACCGGTTGATTAACGAGCAGGATTGTAGACTCACCAATCATCCTGGGCTTCCTTGTAATTTCTTGCCTTCTCGAATGCCCGGCGGAAGTACCAAGCCTCTCCCAAACGAGAGAACGGCCCAAATCCTCGACCAACTTGCCCGTAAACATTCTTAGCGTTCTCGCCACAGGCCATCTTCATGTACCTGTGGTTCTTGTCCGGGTCCGCAAGCAAGCTGTCAATGCTCAGCTCCGACCTGCCGGCTTCCTGACCCACAGCGTGCTTGATGACAAATGCCATACCACCCATGTTGTTGCCACTGCCTTCATCGGAACAGTCAGTCGATTGTCAGATATTTGAGTATCTGTGCCAGGCGCTAGCAAGCAACCGCCCTTTTGACTCACCAGGCAAAATGAGCGAGGTTGTCACACCACCCGACAAGATCACACGAATCTGTGGATCAAGTGGGTTCAAGCCGTCAAGAGAGCGGACATATGGCGTAATGTCGTTGGACAGCTCGTTGTCATCCGACGATCCGTTCAGCTCAGGAAGAGTGTCAACGCCAGCATGAGAGTGCATGTCGACGATACCGGCGGTGAGTTGGCGACCTCGGACGTTGATGATCTCGCAGTCTTTCGGGAGGTCATGATCCGAGATGTCTGGCTCCACGCGGATGATGAGACCGTTTTCAAGGAGCACGTCGGATTGGACCCAGGCGTAGCCTTTGCCTTCGCGAGCTTCGGCCTCTGTCACGGCAGTGCTCGGCTCGCCAGTCCATACAGTGGCGTTTCGAATGAGAACGGAATTGTGGCCGTCCACAAATCGGGCATTGCGATCGCGAGGACCACTTGGGTCCTTCGGTACGGAGCGAAGTTGAGCACATTTCGCGTGGTCGGCTTCAAGTCGCTCGACAGAGAGGAGAGATGGAGTTTCCTGGTGCTGGTCATACCAACGCAAGTATGCGAAGTAGCCAAGGCAGATCAAGGCGGCGCTGACTATACGCTTCTTGATTTGTCGTCGACGACGTGAAGGCTGGTATTGGTGCTCGTCTGTGACACTGTACTTTGGAAGGTCGTCTTTCTCCATTGTGTTCGGATACGACGATGGTATTCACGACTTCGATACTCTGTTGTACTTCTGATGGCGGTTTATGTGCTCCATCCACAGTGGTATCGTCGTCAGTGAATGAAGTAAGGTCGTGAGATCGACTTATGGTCAGTTGGGCCAGAAGTCGTGGTTTCCGTGTTTCTCATCACCACGAACAATACTGGCGTGCAAAGGAAGGTCGTGATCAGCTCAATATTGAGACATTGTTGCGTTTCCGACCAGAACATCTTGGTGTTACGTATGCGAGACTCTCGCGGAACTTCATCCAGATTCGGATCTCAGTCTGCGCACCGAAGCGAGATGCCACCTACCTTAGGAACACGTTCAGCGCCCGGACAACTCACTCCATCCCAGGCGACGAGCAAAAGAAACCTCATCGGTAAGGCACATCCTGGTGCATCGTGACCACCTGCGAGCAGCTGAAATAATGTGTACCCTATGGTGACTACTTCAATCTTCAGCACGTCTATATCGGGATTCATCAGCAGTCATGGCTCCCGACTGTTGAACAAATCTTACTCTCCCACGGGCCACTGCCGGCTGTTGCATGCTAGCAGACGTTGTGGTGCCGCTGGCTCAAGCACAGCATGGGGCACATGATCTCCCGGCGGATTCAACGGCGCATTGACGCAAAGGACGGTGCTTAAACACACAACAACGCATCGTTTTATTAGGAGGCACAGTCCGGCAGTCGTGCCCGAGGTCCTCGCGGGCAATGCTCATCGTGCTCGCGTTGGGAGTGTCACAAACGGCAAATGGCATACATGTTATCGTACAGGCACAAGAGACAGGTCGAAAGGGGCCATTGCACCTCTCTGGCGGTGCGACATGTCAACCATTGGATGCTCTCGCAAAGTATATGGATGAGGTCTCACCATGATACAGGACTGGTCACAGGGAACGGCCAACAAGTTCCACCGGATAAAGCACGCAAGTTCGCAACCCATTGGATGTTGTGGGTTGTGTGACTGGTGTCGTACGACAGGGTGACCATGTGGCAACCATTGTCCAATGTGCCTCACAGGAGGTACGATCTGCAGGCCACGGTAAGATCGAGTCCACATTGTTACTTCGGGACAGAGACGGTTCGTAGATTTCTGGTGCGACCAGCCCGGCTGCGCCAGACAACGTGGCGACGAGGATGAACTGCAGCCAGATGATCCTTCAGAAGAAGCCGGATTGATCGGGGCTGTTTCCGTACTTCGATGAATTGTGTGACATTCGGAGAGGCACATACCGCATGGCAATGGCAAGGAGTCCGTTGCGGTCTTTCACTCGTTTTTCTCTCGCAAGACATTGCCTGTAGAGACGTCTGACGGTAAGTGAAGGATGTGAGTGAGTGGTTTCAAAGCCATGTCGAAGTGCCGCAACGTTGTGTTGGTGGGTCGTCAGCGCGATATTGTTGTCATTGATGATCAGTAGCACCAACGAAAAGACAAGCAGCTCAGTGGTCTCCGAATTGATCGATGCCTTCATCATGTCACGCATGACCGACGTGTCCGGGTTGCCACGTTTCTCCTGCATTGCCCAATTGTTCATCCGTCCAGGAAGGACACTATGCGGCATGGATGCACATTGTGCTCACACTTTGACCGACCTTGCATAGGGGGAAGGGAGTACGAGTGTCGTCGTCTCGAAATCGGATGCTGTGTCTGAGTAAAAAAGACGAGCCAACCATCGGCTCTTGCGGCGGTCGTGTCTCTCACGCGGGACGCTGCAGACGTCGGAAGCACAGCGCAGCGGAACCCTACAAGAGAGCTTGCCGGTCGATCCTTCATCATGCCACTAGCCTCCGTTCGCGTGGATGATTTCCACACACGAGACGCCGATCCCCTAGTCCACAACAGGTCATGGCCGCGCCAACCCTGCACAGAAGACACGGAAACTCCGCCTGTCACGCCAAGAGTCGCATGTTTTTCCAGGTGGATGTGGTGCAGGTATCCAGCGCCTTGTTGGGAGCGGACTCCGTTGTGGGTCTGTGAGAGCCTGAGAGAAGAGAGATCTCGGAGAACGATGACCGAACGACACCTCCAGCTTCGAGAAGGACGACTGTGAATGATCCGTGCCAAGGATCATCACATAAGAGGCGTCTCCGATCGGACGACCAGGACATCCACTGGATGATATGGTTCGGCTAGTCTCAGCATGATTACGAGCTGGGCCAGAAGCGATCGTCGCGGCTGCCGCATCGCGCGTAAAAGGTCCGAGCAGGCCAGATGTGATGGGCGCGTCCCGAGCACACTCGGGATTTGGCTTCGTCACGAACATGGCGAACCATGGCTCTGCTCGTTTTGAGTGAGACTTAGGTCTGTGTCCTCGCCTTTTACTCTGCCGCATTTAGCCATGCTTCCACGATGATGCATCGCCACATGGCTCTCGCGTTGTTGGATCTTGTGTCACACGTCTTGCCACGTGAATCTACTGTAGATGAAACCTGGAGACGTCGGTCTTTGAGGAATTCGTGGAACCCACCGTGCTCCAGCACGACCCAGTCTGGCCGCGGCGCGAAAGGATTTTGAGGCCATGAGTTGTGGAGCTCCTCCCTCGCTGCAAATCGTTGTTGGCATTCAAACGGCCTGTGACAAGCTTGTTAAGGAGGCAAACCGTTACCTCGGAAATGTACTTTCAACTACCGTTTTGGCTACCGCTTCCATGAATCCATGATGTGTACTGGGTGTGTGCCTCCTAGTTTAACCATATGCAAGTGCATCGGACGTTATGCCCACTCTGGAGTAGTACGGGCGATCCCTAGCCATACGGACTGCGGACGTATGCTGCAACCGAAGCATACCCTGGCCTTCTAGTGGACTTTTTACGGCAACGAGGATTGTTGATGATAAATGTGCACAAAACGGAAGTGCAGTAAAATGTACGCGTTTGGACGACTTGCAGGCCTCCCTTGCTCGCCTTGTTCGCTAGCTGTGCAAGGCAGACCTCATCAGAAGCGGCACGGGGTACTCTGCTCGGGCAAAAGGTCGGCAGATGTGCATCTGAGATGGAGTCCGGGAGGGTCTCGCTCTTCTCAGCGCGGAGTGAGTTTTGACTTGCAGATTGTTGATGCCACCAGAGCGGGTTGTGCCAAACGAAGTATTTTTAATTTTGTGAAAGTTGGAAGAGACCATCGGAGTGGGGACGGACGGTGATCATGATTCCCATGGTCGAAGCGCCAGATCCCTGCCGCAGCCACGTTCGGGCGATCGACACGCACATGCATGCATGCGGCAGCCACACAACGTCGCTTAGAGCAAATCCCTTCCTTGCACTTCAGGCCCCATCGCCGGGGATTCTCGACCTGGCATTTTCTTGACCTGTCATTTGCCGTGCGCCGTTCAGAATGGATGATATCTTCAAATGTGCTCTGGATGATGGGTCTGCTCTCCATGTCTCGTCGTACATTGGTTTCACTGTGCACAGCCATCGTCCATCGGTAAGACCGGGCTCAATGCTACTATCATCTACCGCCACGACACGGCACAGAGCTGCATCTTGTCCAATGAAGCACGGCGCTCTGTGCCACTCACGGAGATCATTATGGGGTTGCGGGCAAGCCCATGCACAGCGGCTGTTCATCACTAACTGGAGAGCCAAGCTGCATCCTGCCCGCGGCGGAGTTATACTGAATATGCGGCGCGCGCCACACAAAACGTGCGTCCTCGTGTGAAATGATGCAACTCCTCTAGGTTCCCACCTGACGGTACCGCCCGTGTCGGTTACAACTCAGAATTCATGTTATCGGACCCTGTCCGCCTGTGCGGTCGCTCCACTGTCAACGCACAGCAGCAATGAGCACTCGATGGGATGTCACTGCCATGCGTCGCGACACTGACGGCTCCACATCGGGTGCGAGACGTAGCAGGTTGAGGATCAGTCTTCGAATCCTTCCATGCCAATCCAGATTTGGGTTGACACCCTGCTCTGTCACCCGATCGCATCCTAAGCAAGGTAATTCCATCCTCACAATTGGGCATATCCCTTCAGGGCTCGAAATGCCGGAAGACAGGGCCGGCATGCCTCGCAAGTTTGTGAATGCTCTGAGGAACAGGAGATCAGCGCACTGAGCATCCACAAAGGCCAGGCCCGCCGACTGACAAACGCCTCTTTGCGGAGGAGGCGGATTGCAATGAACGGTGAGAGCGAGCGCGGTGGACATGACCGTGTAGGCCCTTCTTTTTGAAGGATCGTAGATCTTGCTGTGCCGGACGATGCAGTATACATACGACGCTGAACCACATCGGTGCCGAGCTCCCTCGTGCGAACGCTGGTGGAAACTGAACAAAAGCCAACTTCGCTTCACAGCTTGGAACCTGCGTTTTAGTCGATCTTCATCGCATAATGCGCATCCGGATTATAATTATATAAACAACCCTCTAACCGCGCTTGGTAAAGGTTTTCAAGCACCCTTGGCTATACGCCCAAGGGTGCGGTATTGTCGCAATATTACACCCTTGAAGAAAGAAGGAACTATATAGGCAGTATAGGTTTAGTACCTTAGGTATATATTAAAGGCGATATTTACGGCTAATACTCGCGCCGAGTATAGCTAATTACTAGATAAGGTTAATACGAATAATACGATACTCGTAGCGCGTAGTAAAGTAGATATAGTAGAAGGATATATCTACGTTAATATTAGCTAGTAG
>AFIY01001185.1:0-29239 GCA_000223825.2 Zymoseptoria passerinii SP63 | reverse complement strand
TATACGAGCTTGCTCGTACGATACGATACTATACTCTATATACTGTTTAATTACGCTTACCTTGTGTAGTTGTAATAATATTAAGAGTGAGGATCTTGGCCAAATTCCGGATTAGCACGTGACCTCCTCAGGCGGCAAATAACGACTTCTCACGCGGCAAATATCATCGAGGGATGGAAACCACATGCGGGCTCATGATAAGTGGTGGTATGCAGTCCATCGTCCAGTCGCAAATGACTCCCAAGATGTCGGTCGGTCGGCATCGTCACTGCAACACGAGCTCTGACGTGGTGGGCGACTTGATCTTATCAGTAGTGAGCGTGCCGAACACTCCTGCATGGAGCTTGGAAGCAATGAAGTTGCGACGCACACGTTTCGACATTGGGGTGGAGCGGAAGCTGTGAAGTAATCGTACAGTAGATATCGTCACCGAACATGCAAATCGAGACCGCATGATTCTGAGCAAGTATCTGTTCATGTTCGCACCATCGACGCCTTTGATGTGAGAGTAAATCTTCGCCGTAGTTCCATGTTGGATTGCTCCAGTTTTGAGGCCAGTGAGACGCTCAGACGCTCAAATACGATGAACATCGGACGAAGAGCAGCGCCCACGCTGTGCATCCGAGCCCTCATGGAGAGCGAATTCGGTTGTGCTCCGCAGCCGAAGATTGTCGAAGGCCCGAGCAGACGTGGTAGGATGCATTGAGGTTGCAATACAGCGTGGAAGTATGCTCGGCAGTGAAGGTCGCCCGCTGCCCTCGATCTGTGGGCGCCGCAGTGGACGCTTACTGGCCTGGACCACAATGACCACACCGGCCTTCAACTGATAACCACCTCGGTGCAGAACGGCCTCGAATGTGTAAACATCCGCTTATCGTGGTCCTCGGGTATTCGTTCGAGAGACCGGCCGTCCACATCGAAATGGATCGTCCCGTAGAAGAGGGAATTGCCGAAATCCACTGCCGGCAATCTGCTCTTCAGCCCTTTCTGCTCCGGACCCGATTCCGTTCGTATTGTGTTGTATCCTTCGCACCAAGCCCGGTATCCTCACCTGCCACGAGGACGAGCTGTTGAGAGAAGCGCACTGATAAGGAGGTAGACTGCTAGGTCCGTGGTCCTGCTTGTACTGTAGCATGTATTGCTCATCCTGTAGCGGGATCGCAACCTTTCCAGACTGCATGTACTGTCCCTTCATCGGATCAGAAGTCGCGTACGAAGAGCATGAACCTGGTGGAGATCCCAGCCAGGGCGCTACTGCCACGACTTCGGCGCTCTCGATCACGAGTCGGCCTTGTTCCCACGCCGACGCCGACGGCCGGAGAACGTGCCTTGGGAGAGCACTGAATTCGCATGAAAAGCATCTCAAACCGGAGAGACCGTAGTCGTAACAGATTGACCTCAACTCCTCAACCCAGCCAAACACCACCCGTACTCCTCACCCCACCAATTCGACTCGCCGACTCGGTGATCCCCTCTTGCACAACCCGATCTCTAAGCGCTTCAAACTCCTCCTTCTCTCGCTCCAATCTCATCGCTCTCTCCGATGCATCCTCCCCACCGCCGCCAAACCAGCCACCAAACCAACCCGTCTTCTTCACCTTCCCCGTCTCGGACTGTAATTTGTCCAACATCTGTCCCCAGTTCGACAGGCCGGTGAGGAGACACTCTTTGCATTTCTTCCTGGCTTCGACTTCCGTGAGATCGGTGTTGACGGCGATGAGACTACCTTCGGAACGCAGATCTGAATTTGCAATGGTGACGGCTTGTTTGGTCCAGCCGAGACCTTCTTCTTGCGCGGCGTTGGCGAAGAGGATTTCGCCGATGTAGAGCATGAGCTCGCTCTCTTCGCATGTGGGGCGGTCCGTGCTGCGGATTAGTGGAATGTCGCCGGAAGGTGGTGGTGGCGGGAATGCGGGAGGTGTCATGAGGAGGGTGAAGAGTGAGGGTTTGCTGTCTGCTTGCGGGGGGGCATCTGGTGCGGGCAAGGGTGAGACAGGTGCGGTTCTGCGTGCTCGTAGAACGGAGAGGAATATGGGCAGAGCAGCTTGCAGGTTGCCGTTGCGCGCATGGTGGACTGCTAGAGCAGTGGTAGCATGGAGCAGATTCGGCGTGATGTCGCTTGCAGCCTTTGATGATAATTTCAGGACGCTCGTCTTGGGATCCAGAACATCATCAGGATTCGCGGTGATAGGAAGTGCTCCTTTGGCAATGTCGACCGCCCAGATGTACATCTCCTCCGCACTATCCGGAAGCTTCTTGTACTCCAGCCAATTCGCATAGGCCAGTGCAGCGTCCAGTTTCTGCTTGGTTGTGAAACCTCGTCCAGTCAACACCCGCAAGTAGTAGGTCTCCGGTGGCGGGCAAGGTGCCGTACAGTTCTCCTCTAGCGGTGCTTGCTGCATGCGTGGCGGCGTAGGTCTCGGATCAGGACTTGATGGACCAAGCACGACATCTTTTGGGAAGACGAGATTGCGTGTCGTGTCCAGAACCATATCATCCAGATGCTCGGCAGCCTTCGCACATCCCATAATGACCTCGAAGTATCCTGACCGCCACGGCCACGATTTCTCGGATATGTCATCGCCAGCTCGTCCCACCCCTGGGATCAGAATATCACCACCCTCGGGCGATCGTAATCCCTTGCCCTCTCTCTCGGGATCCTCCAGCCGGGCCAATGCATCACGAAAAGCGGAGCCAGCGTCCACCCAGTTGATGGTACCGATCGTCTCGAGGTGTGCAGGGTCCGAGAAGAATCTCCCGGCTCGCAGGTATTTCCTCGTCCAGAAGTTCCACTCATCGGGCGTCGGATTCGCGCGCTCTTCATACTCCGTCATGATGCCATAGTATGCGACCGCGCCGAGGGCAAGGAATGTCCAGCCGATGGCAGTCCATTTTGTGGCTAGCCAGACTTGCTCTTTCACGTATCGTCTGTTCTCTGTGGTCAAGAGACGTGCGAGCTGTTGTGACGGTCCATTCAATGGTGCTGGACGATGAAAGGCCGGCTGTGATAGGTATGGCAACTGTGGCCGTGGCGAGTGGTTGGCGATGAGGAGAAGTTGTGAGTTTTGCGTGAAGAGTCGTGGCTTTGGGATAGGATGGAGTCGACTCGGTGGTCGCAGTGGGCGGAGAGACAGTATTCGAGCGGTGGAATGAGTGCGGGCGATCATGGCGGTATATGTGGGATGTTAATGGTGAAGAACCAATGGAGTCGATGAGGTCGATGTAGGTGATGTCGAGCGAGCGGCAGAGCTTCGGGTGGACTTGCTTCTTCCTGGACAGGTGGAGACTGAGATGAGAGGTCACTTTCATCGACCTCTACTCTCCTCCGAGACCACAGTATATTTTCCAGAAATGACAGATGCCCAAGCAAGTAACATCTCGGATCTATACGACCGCCTAGACGATCTCTGGATCCAATACCTCAACCTCCTAAACGAATACACGGCCGCCCAAGACGCGATCAAGTCCCACCTATCAGCAGGCTTCTTCTCACTAGCAAAAGCCAACTTCCACTCTTCAGGACGACGATATGGTCAAGATTCCTACGATCAGCGAGCGGTGGCTAGTACGAGAGCGGTATTCAAAACCGACACGGGAAATCGCGTGAAGGTTGAAGTCACGAAGATACAGCCTCATCCCGGAGGCGAACAAGCCGAGGAAACTGTGCCGAGTACAAAAGCGTCACAGGAGGAGGAAACCTCTTCAAAACCACCTTTGGACGGCGAGATGGAAGTGCAGGATCCTTTATCTTCCACCCATCTGCCATCCCCATCCCCAACCCCCTCACCCTCGCCCAAATCCATTCCCCCACCCGCAAAACCTTCGCCTCCAGGAGAGGAGCACGACGACTCCGACGAAGAAGAAATCGAACAGCAACACCCAAAACCCTCCAACCTCGCCTCCAACGATCCAATCCGCCAATTCGGCATCCTAATCCCACCGGCCCTACGCTCCGCGCAGACATCCTTCTCGAAAGCGGTGCTGGATCCGGAGGCGGTGGTTCGAGCGGTGCAGAGCGCGCGGGAGATGAGGGGGGTGGAAGGGGAGATTCGGAGGGTGAGGAAAGGGGTGAGGAGGGTTGAAAGGGGTGGGGGGGAGGTGTAGGTTAGCGTGATGAAAGGGGGGAGTGATTGGTCTTCCATTGCGACGAGGCGGGCTCGGTGGTTATGTAGTTGGTTCGGGCGTGTCTCGGCTTGAATTCAGATGCAGTAGAGCGTTTTGTAGTGCGTCTCACACTGTGTGTCGTTTCCTGATGGAAGACTTTGTACGACGATTGTCTTGTGCCAAAGCTTGATTAAACAATATCGCTAAACCGCTGAACCCACCCCAAACCTGTGCCTTTTGACCTGATCCCTATCTTCTCTCATTCTTTCCCTCTTCAACCCAGGATGTCTGCGAACCACATGCGTCTCTTCGTTGAATCCCATCTCTCTCTCGCCCATATCCACCTCATCCCCGCTGAATCCATCCACCATCACTCCCACCTCACCATCACTCCCACCTCCTCACCACCACCTCCCCACTTCACCAAGCATTCCGATCCCAATTCGGATCCTGTACAAACCCACCCAGCACCCGACTTCCCGTCTGCAACAACGGATGCCCCACCACAATCCTCAAAAACCGCTCCAACCCCTTCCTCCGATCCTCAATCACCGCGTCGTCGAACCGATTCAGATATACTTTTCCGGGCAACGCGGGGATCGAGACGCGCGCGGATTCTCGCTCCAGTAGGTCGCGGAAGACTTCAAAGTCGGAGTAGCGGCGGCGGACTTCGGAGCGGCGGAGTTTGAAGGCGGGGATGTTGGTGGAGAGGCGGATGAGGTAGGTTGTGTAGCGGGAGGAGGGGGAGGAGGTAGGTTGGTGGGTTTGAGGGTCGGTCACCTGTTGTGGGTTGGGGTGTCAATGATGTGCTGTTTTACGGTGGGAATATTTGTTTCTGGAGGGATGCGTGTGAGATTGGGTTGGGCTGGTTCGTACTTCAATCTCTAAGAAGTTCTCCGGTGCGCCGTAGATTTCCTCGAAGCTTTGAGTATGGCTCTCCCGACCTGTGCTGGCGAATCCCGTTGGTAGGACCCATGATGTTTTGTGAGGATTGCTCTGCTGTCCCTCTGCGGGCGGATCTGGTCGCGGATCAATGCGCTGCATGGCTGGAGGTATCGAGTGGACTCTGTGATTGGCGTGCGTGGGAGCAGTGATGAGGTCTTCCGATGCTTGCTTAGAATAAGGGAGTTGAAAGGTAGCGAAGGGTGATTGAAGACGCGGGGCGATAAGCTCGAAACCTAATAAGAGAGAGGGCTGATGTTGATGTTCATCAAGTCTTCAAGATGATTCGAGCTCGTGCGGAGTGGGAAGCGGATGACGCCAATGTGGGTGGGGCTGGGACTGGGTCGCGTGGCTCGGCTCGTGCATGAGTGATGGATGGGTGAGTGTGGAGGTTTCATCGTTTCTCGACTTCACCTTTTCACCCCCCGGGGCCTGTCTCTTCAACGTCTTGATGTCTTGCACAATGCTGATTGGAGTAGAAAGCTGGACGTACAATATGAATTGCGGACATGGGATACACAGGCTGAACAGCGAGTCAACAAGCGCTTGTGCATTCTGTGGGTATCTCTCGAGCGGTGCACAATGATGGCCTCAAAAGAGCACCACATGAGTGTCTCATCTACCATTCAACCCTTTCTCGTCTTCCACTCCTTCTTCCCGTGCAGTCTCACGGCACACATCGCATTCATGAATCTTGTCCACCAACTATCTAAAGTCCGCATGTTCCGATGCAATCTCCTCAAACAAGCATACCGATGACGGCAATAGCCATCCAAAGCAGCACGACGTTTGG
Source organism: Zymoseptoria passerinii SP63 (assembly GCA_000223825.2). Lineage (NCBI taxonomy): Eukaryota > Fungi > Ascomycota > Dothideomycetes > Mycosphaerellales > Mycosphaerellaceae > Zymoseptoria > Zymoseptoria passerinii. Next base: position 23,400 of record AFIY01001185.1, on the reverse strand, counting down.
CACGCGACCGATGGAGGCGATGCTGGTATGCATCGGCGTATGGGCACTGATGGCGAGAGATCCGGTGATATCGGCAGCCTCAAACAGGTGCGAGCCTTCAACCTCCGTGACGGTCGCCGTCGATGCCGTGGTGAAGATCGAAACCGGGCGCTTCATCGGATTCATCTCATCGACGATGGTCGTGTACTCGAAGAGGGTGTGGTAGACGACCGTGGTGAAGATCGATGTCTTGTCGGGGATGGGAGTCGATGACACCGTCACCTCCTGCGTGGGGAGGGCATGTCCTTGATGGTCGGCATTGTGTGCACAGCCTTTGCCGTCCATGCCACACAGATCTGGGTTGTCGACGACTGGGTTGACGTGCAAGTCGTCGCGTTTGATGGTATCGTCTGAAGAATGGTCGGGTTCGATGACAGTGGTCTCTGCGCGCTGATCGGCACCATCCTCGACGTCGTAGCAGACCATGTAAGGAGAGCCGCACCAGCCGAATGGGTTTCGATGAGCACCACCACCGCCGCCGTCGCCATGACGGCCGCCAGCTCCAATGTTCAGGTCGTCGCGTTTGTCAGTACTATCTGGAGCCGTCGCTGGCTCGATGATGTTGTCGACGATTGTCGGGTTGATATCCTCGCCTTCTTCCTCATCGTAGCAGACCATATCAGGAGAGCCGCACCAGCCGAATGGGTTTCGATGAGCACCACCACGTTGACCGTCGCCACGACGCCCACCAGCCGCCACATCGACATTGGGATCTTCGCGCTCCGTGTTCTCCTCGTCGATGGGCGAAACAGACTCGGTGGATGAGTCTGGCTCGTCATCGTCAATCTCTCCAGTCTCAGCGTGACCGCAAGCGACACCCGGAGGGCCGCACCATCCAACCCTACCACCACGACCATTACCGCGATGACCGCGCTTGACGTTGTTGGCTGGAGAGGTCTCACGGTCGGCGAAGAACTGCTCGACGGTGATGTCGGTGTTTGGTGGAAGCGGCAAGAGGCAATCGACAAGGCCAGTCTCATTGCAGAAACGAGTGAGGCTCGGTACGAAGCGAGTCTTGGAGGCGTCACCGCGCGAGGTGACCTTCGTGCTGCGGTCGGTATCAGGAGGAGCTTCGTTGGTGCTGTTGCAGACGAAATTCGGGTCGAAGCGGAGTCGATCGTGGCAGACCGCGTCGCACATGGTGGCGATCTGATCATGTCGTCAGTCGGAACGCCTTCACTTCGAGCAAGGTGTGGTGGGTCACCTCGCAGAAACAAGCCTCAATGCGATCCTCCTCGCCGGATGGTTGGTGGCAGTCCGTAGCTTCGACAATGGTCTGGAAGCAGAGGAGGCAACCTGAAAGCTGTCAGCTGGCTGTCTCCGAGGTATGGCATACCCGCAGTTACATACGGTCTGTGACGGCGGTCGCGACCATGTCCGTGGCGCGGGCGAGCACGACGGCCATCACCATCAAGAGCCCGATGACTGCGTTGGCGCATACCATGCTGCAGCGGTAGGATGTTGTCTGTGGGATGATGCTTGGTGGGAGTGTGATACTGAGCGAGAGGATGATGAGAGTTGTCAATGCAATGAGGAAGTTGTGTTGCGATTCAAGACGAAGTCGGCGCGGCGTTTGTTGTTGATGTCCTCACTTCGCGCGCTAAGTTTCTGCGGCCGCTCCCGAGTTGCTCACATCGGGCAGGCAATGTTTGTATCCGGCGAGCACATGAAGCCAGTCATGTGTCATCTTATTGCACGCAGCGGGTTGACGTGGTTCCAAGTGCCGATCTCGCGGATATTGTAGCACTTGAAAGGTCATGCGTGCGGCTGTTACAGCACAACCCTTTGTGTTTACCCAAGGCAGAGCCTCCGCAAATTCGCGCAAGACCGGTAATTCAGCTGCACCAAAAGCGGCTTGAGCAGCTAATTCCATTTATGCCGCAACTTGATGAGGATCTGAACAACGTTGCGTTCGCATCTGTCATGTTAGCAGAGCTGAGACACACGATTTCACGACGTACATGTGGACTCTGAAGAGCTTGACTCAATGAATGGAATGGGTTCCCATCGTTGTAGTTGCTTTGGTAGGCTTCACAAACGGCAGGGGCTTCCGTTCAGGGCGTGGAACTAGTGGCACTCGATATCGTCCTCGACCGTTTCGCCGTCCCCCGCGCCTGCTCAATAAAAGAGCAACTCGATCTTCTCCTCTTCACTGGTATACCTCTCCTTCAACTCCTTCCTCGCCAGCAAAAGCGCCAACGGCACATGCGTCTCCTTCATATCCATAATCCCCCTCTTCTTCTGATCAATATGCGAAGCGTCCACCACGATCCTCTCCAGATTCTTCGGCGAAAGCGCTCCATTCTCCAACAGATCCATCACTCTTTGCGGGGTCCCGACTCCGATGTTCATCCTCGTTTTCGCCACCAGCTCCACCGCTTCCTTCAACTTGATGTGCTTTGCGAACAGCTTCGCGACCATGGCGTCTTTCGTTTGAAAGGTTCGTAGTTCGCGGGTGATGTCCGCTGCTCGCAGACCGGCTCCTGCAATGATGAGGGTGTGTGGTGCACCTTTTTCTCGAGGTGCGTCGCAGAGTGTTCGGCCTTTTTCGCCTCGTTTCCTCCGGCGTGGGGCGGCGAACTTCTCGAGGAAGGCGGGGAGGTTGGTGGCTATGCGTGGCTCGGTCCACTCTGTTGTATCGATGATTGCTTTCTCTGCGGGGAGATGTGTTAGCTCAGCGTATTAACAGTCCTTTCGAAAGTTGAAGACAACACACCTGAGATGTACGAGTCTTCCGCCTCCACTGTGCTCAAATCCGGGTTGAATCTCCTCGTCCTCTGCGCGATGTGGTCGGCCATGAGTGTGCTGTCCATATGTCCAATCGCAAGGTTCACTCCCAGCTCGCTATCCAGTGCATCGTCGTTGATATCCTTGGGCTTCTTCGGCCTCTTCTTCTTGGGTTTCGCATCTTTCTTGCTCTCGGTGGCTTCATCGTCTTCTGCGCTGCGCTTCCGTTTTGATGAGGCGCTCTTTTGTGGTTTGGGGGAGTCAGAGAGATCCTCCATGAGCGGCACGCCGGCCTGGTCGGAGTCGTAGTCGGACATGGTGTATGTTGAGGTGAGGTGAGGTGTGAGGAAGAGGAAAACGCGGATTTAATTTTCGTGAAGTCCGATGTGAGATCTGCAGGGACACCGCGGACTCAAGTCCGGTGTGAAGACCAAAGCTCTCCTAATAAGTTGTTGCGCAGCAGACGTACATCCTGAACGCTGCAACGAATTCATCAGACATCTTTTCGAGACCAAGTCAACATACATCGCCTCAGCATCATGGAGTCGTTGTCGCCTACACAAAGATGTCGTGAATGAAGTTGTATGGACAATGAGAGACTGACGACAGGCAATAGGTTCGAACAGAGCCGAGACAACAGACGGTGAGGGGATCGCATAATGGCTCCTCGAAGTTCACGATTCTCAATCCTAGTCCAAGTCTTACTTCTCCACGCCTTCTCTCCAAACCCTCTGCTTTCCCTTCTCGTCTCCCGGCCCATCATCTTTGTACGAGCCTGCCATTCCCGCTCTCCCTCGGCTCGCCGACATTCACAACTCTCAAGACAGGCTCTAGAGGTGGATCTTCCTCCCCTCGGCCAGGACCACAGCTTCCTGCTCGGACATCGTCTCGTCTTCCGGTAGACGCGGCGAAGGTTGAAAGCTGATCTTCCTCCTCTCCGCCAGAAGTGCACGCTTCTGATTGGACATGGGCTTGTCTTCCGGCAGAATCGGCGCTTCATGCCTCTTTTCGAGAAGTCGTCCGTCTGCTGTAGGGCCATCATCAGTCTCGGCATCGAGGGTGGAGGTGCCCTCTGAAGGTGGCTCTTCTTTTTCAAGGAGCGCATCATCCGGCGTGGGAGTGGGGCTATCCTCGGGATCAAAAGTGGGATCATCTTCTGGAATGGAAGTGGCTCTTCCTGTTGGGGAAGCTGCTCATCTTGCGCAGGAGCAGGAGCCTTCTCGACCTCGGGAGCTTGAGCTGCAGCGTCCTCTGTTGCCTGTTCAGGGAGTGTTTCGTCCGGCGTGGGAGTTAGTTCCAGAGCGTCTTCCGGATCGAGGGTGGGAGTCTCCTCTGGCAGCGGCTCTTCTTCTTCTTCAGGAAGCGGCTCGTCTGACGTAGGGGCAGGGCTTTCGGCAACCTCCGGGTCGAGAGTTGTGGTGTCCTCTGGTACTGGCTGTTGTTCAAGGACAGGCTCATCCGGCGTAAAAGTTGGGTCCGCAGTCTCAGGAGCCTCGTCTGCTGGTGATGGTACCTCTCCTTCGACAGGCGGCTCATTTGGCGTGGCAGACGGAGTGGGATCTTCAGATTCAGGTTCAGGATCGAGGGTGGTAGTCACCGGTGAAGTCTCGTCTCCAGGGACTGGCGGTTCTCCTTCGAGAGGTGGTCCGTTTGACGCAGGGGTCGGAGTAGGGTCCTCATCGGAACCGAGAATTGTAGTCGCTGGTCCAGCTTCGTCCTCTGGAAGTGGATCATCCCCTGGGAGAATCGGCTCATCTGGGGTCGGAGTAGGGCTGTCTGGTACCTCATCCTCTGGAAGTGGCTCGTCTGGCGTAGGAGCGGGCGTTCCCTGGCCGAGAGTAGTAGTCACCGCCGGTGCGTCGTCCTCTGGAAGCGGCTCGTCCCCTTCGATGACCGGCTCACCCGGCGTAGGAGTGGGGTTGACTTCAGCCACGGGATCGGGGGTAGTCGTTGCCAAAGGTACCTCGTCCTCCTATGCAATTGGCTCCTCCCCTTCAAGAACCGGCGCAGGAGTAGGAAGGACCTCACCTTCCGGCTCGGGAGTCGTGGTCGTCAATGGAACCCCGTCTTCTGGAAGTGGCTCTTCCTCTTCAGGAATCGACTCGTCTACCGCAGGTGTAGGGGGTTCCGGGGCGTCTGGATCGACAGTGGGACTCGCCGGTGGATTCGGAATGGGAGTATTTTCAGCCACTTCTGTCGTTGGAACTGGCACGGGTTCGATGATGGCTGATGGGGTTGCGGAGCTGGTATTCCTGGATACGATGGATTTTGTCTCGCTGGAGGACGAGGACGAAATTGCAGAGGAGCTTCTCCTGCCGGATGGAGACAACAATGACGACGAGCTGATCCCACGGGACGCCGACGAAGATGAAGGGCTGCTACGATTGGAGGAGGAAGACCGCGGCGTTCTAGTCGTGATGGTAGTCATGGAGAGAGCTGGAGTGACGACCGTAGACCTCGCGCTGGTGACGGAGATTCGAGAGGAAGAAGGCGTCCATAGATCCGCCTGTTCGTAAGTGCGAGTACGAGTCCGTAGGTCCGCGAATCCGACTGTCCGCGGATTGTCCGCGAATCCGACTGTCTGCGAATTCGATTGTCCGCGAATCCGACTGTGAATCCGACTGTCCGCGAATCCGGTAGTACGAGTCCGTAAGTCCGACTATCCGTAAGTCCGACTGTCCGCAAGTCCGATGCTACTCCTGTTCTTGCCCAGGGCACGATGGAGCAGCGACTGTCCTTCTCGCAGAAGATATCGACGGGTTCCTTTTGTTGACCCGTCCGACTTCGCTCTTCAAATAGCAAGCTGGTACGCAGAGTTAGCTGGTGAGCGGCGGGCATCGAACGGGAAAACTTAGAGCGAAACCGCAGCACATCCCCTTGTATCCATCGCAAATGTCAACACACTGCGTCAAGTCGGAGACAGTCTGTCGACCGATAACATTACCGGAGTACTCCGTGCCGCAATCGAGAACAAATTTGGAGTAGGTCTCCGCGATGTACGTGACTCCATTGCTGGCCGGGCAAGAGAGCGCAGTCGAGCCCGGAGCTGAAGCGGAAGAAGTCGGCGCTGGAGTCACAAGGCGAGCACCAGAGAATCCAGGCCGGGAAACCGCTTCGTACAGAGTCTTCTTGAGGGTGCCTATCAATCGTCAGCCGTCTCCCTCAACACAAGCACCCACCGTACAACTTACATGTGACCCCAGACAACGAAACGTCCACGCACCCGGGAGTCGAGTCGCAAGTCAGGATACATTCGTCCAAGGACTCCGCCCGAGTCTGTCCCATCTCTCCACCTCGATGATCGATAGAGCTTGCCATTGTCCCGTGGACAAGTCGGCTTGCTTGGTCCTGAGCTCTGCGCTATGGCGATGGGAATAAAGCATAACGCCGCTAACATGGACGTTAGTTTCTTGCGGTGCATCATGTCGATGATTATTGATAAACGCGTTCATTAACTGTGTCGGTTGGAATAGGAGGATACCGTTGATTATGAAGGTAAGTGTTGGCTGGGGAATATGTCACCGTCGCCTGGAATGTGTTGTAATTCTCATGCTTTCCATTGCCGCGGACCTGGGACTGCAGTTGGAGGAATGTTGAAACGACATATCAGGCTACGTCCAGCTACATCAAACACTCGCTGGGCTGCCAACGCTGGAGTCCGGATGTGACTTCTCAAGTTTCCACATATCATTTGATTCGGAGATGTCCTCGCCATGTATGCCTTGCAGAGCTGCTTCCCTCGGAGGAGAACCTCATCATCGACACATGGTGACATGGCCGGAAATGCGATAACTCGCACCTGAGTTCATCTCACGACATTGCTGCAGCAGCGAGGGGTGTCGCGGCCACGCAGTACGCCGGAGGATCATCAACACACGGCGGCAGACCACCAAGCCCCGTCATCGAAGCCTCAAGATCCGCCCAACACCCATTCACCGGACATTCCCTCCCAAAAGTTCCCGGACCACGCAACTCCGCCTTCGTAAACATATTCCCAGCCCTCGTCCGCTCGATCCGCATCACAAATATCGAATACGTCACCTCCGTTCTACCAGTCGGTTCCCAGCTCTCCCTCTCCCTGACCGTCGCCTCAATTGCGTTGCGTAGGACTTCTTCCAATACATCCACAGGAACGGGATTCGTTTCGGACAGATTCCTCATCTCAGCGCCTTGCCGTTGACATAAGCTCCGCAGTGCTCTTTGCCCGGCGTATTGGAGGAAGAAGTAGGAGCTGTCGTCGTTGCCTTTGGCGAGGGTGATGGTGCCTAGTTTTTCGCGAGAGGTGGCTGTTACGCCGGTGCGGGAGAGGGTTTCGGGGAGATTCCAGGGGCAGTCGAGGGGTTGCATGAGGCCTGTTTCGCGGATGATGGCAGGGTTTTCCGGGACGGTGAGGTGAGCCGAGGAGCATGATTACTGAGGGATGTGTTCGGATGGATGTGCCGGTGAGGTAGGACCATAGGCTGGAGAGCATGGTGGAGGACAGAGTTGTGTTGATGTTGTCAGGTCGCGGTGAGGTTGCTGTGAATGGCTGAAAAGAAGGGACTCTGAGAGGTCTGGAGAAGAATCTCGGGAGGAAGGAGGAGAAGGTCGTGAGATGCAGTATATGTATGCACCAGCAGGCAGTGAATAATGGTACTGAATCAATCCAGCAGATTGAAAGTGTCCCGAGGGTTGGAGCGAAGCTTACCTCGAGAAGAGTCTGGTAAGTTTAGACTTCGACCCATGGTATAGCCTAGCCAGCCAAGGCTGTCACATGCCAAAGCACGCTTGACGGGACGTGAGCATATGCGCGCTCAGCTGGCGAGGTCAGCTTAAGGCGGTCAATCACTTCCTTCACTTCATGCAATCGCTTGCAAGAATCACCTCATCACAAGCCGACTGTCACATCCTCTCAGCAGCTTCCACTCTTCTCTTCAACAACCACACCACGACCACCTCCACCACCACTTCATCACCCTTTTATCAACCACAAAATACACACCAATCACCAACCACACTCACCAACAAACGTTGTCAATCGTCATGCCACCCAAACGCCGCGCCCCCGCCGCAAAACGTCCCAAAAAAGCCGCTTCCAAATCCAACCGTCCCCACGCCGCCACAGACGCCATCGCCGCCATCCCTCTCGAACCCACCGCCAACCTCAACCCCGCCACCAAACCCCTCGTCACCCGCCACAAACCCCTAACCAACGTCGCCAAAGCGCTAAAGTTCCGCTCTCAAGTCGAAAAAGCCAAAAAGGCCGTCGCTCGCGAATTGCACCCTTGTTCGAGCACGCTCCCTCCGCCGGGTGACTATGACGAGGACGTCGCGGACCAGGAGAGGAGGACGGGGTTGCGGGCGAGGAGGTATAATGTGGGGGGACGAGTGGGTCGCGGAAAGCCGTTGACGAACGAGCAGAAGAGGACGTTTTTGCTGAAGCAGATGAAGGGGAGAGCGGAGAAGGAGAGGATGGCGGGGTTGGTTACGGGGGGTTCGGGAGGAGCGGGGGATGGACGGGTTGGTGCGTGGATTAAGGATGTGCCGTACCCGGGATCGATCGAGGAAGCGCGGGAGAAGTGGAAGAAACTTGGAGAGGACGGCGGTGGGGGTTTGATGAGGTGTGATGCGAGGGCCAAGGGGCCGGGAGTGGAGACTGTGCTGAAGTCGCAGGGAGGGGACTTTTTGCCGGTGAGGTGGGAGAAGCGGGCGTGAGTCGCAAGAATCGCGTGGGAAGGGAGCCTCGGAAAGTTTGACAAGAGTTGTGTTTCGCTTGATGGCGGACGATGCTGCATTCTTTGGTTTGACGGCGATGGTCAAGACCGGACACATTGCGTTGGAGAGCCTGCGGATTTTATAGCTTGCTTCTTACTCGCATGTTTCCATTGCGTGGAAGCCAGTCAGCATGTGGCTCGATGGTAGTCGGCGCTATTCGAATGGACTGCAACGGCGGCAGGGAGATATTTCCGAGAGAGGCACCGCAAGCCGATGAGGGATGAATCGTGCTTTTTGATCAGCGAGAACCAGCGGCATAGAAGGCTCGCGAATCGCTCATTTGCGAGTGGAGAGCGGTCAGAACTCTGATCTTCAGTCCAGCCTCCATAACTTCCGATCATTCAGATCCACCTCGTCCAATCGTGCACTCGTGAATCCATTGGGTATCATGTAGAAAAGCGTCGCCGCACCAGAGATGTTCCCTCATGACGACCCAGCGACCTCTTTCAACACCTTCTTCACCAACTTCTTCTGATCCTCCACTCCTAGACCTCCCTCATCCACCTCTCGCAACAGTCTCCCAATCGCAACCGTCTCCCTCACACTCCCACTATCCACCCAAACCCGTCCATTCCTCCCCACCGCAACCTCAAACCTGACCTTCTCGCCCACCTCCTCCAAAACCACAACCCCACCCACACTCTTCCCCTCCTTCGTGGTCCCCATCATCAGCCGTCTCGCGAACCCCGGACTGACATCAAACACCATCCCACCCGTCAACGGTCCCATCCCCTCCGCCTTGCCCGAATTCGAATTCACACATTCAATCTCCACATCCTCCCATTTACTCGCCTTGCACACCCTCGCGTACACCAGATCTCCCGTCTTCAACTGCGGTCGTGTCTTCTTATTCGCGCCTTCGAAGGATAGTTGTCCCAGCAGAGCATAGGGCGTGTGCGGCGAGAGTCGACAGTGGTAGACGTCTGTCGAAGAGTGGTGGATTTGCGCGATGACGAGGTCGTTAACGGAGGGTTGGTAGCGCCCATGGGAGTGTTCGAGCCAGAGGGCGGACTTTTTCGGGTCGGTGTGCAGAGTACCGGCGGTGGTGGTGAGGATTTGGCTGGGGGGGATGTGGCGGAGACCGGGACCGAGGGTGAGGGTGCCCTTCTTGGTGGGAGCGGGGAGGAGGGAGGGGGATATTGACTCGCCGGGGAGGAGAATCGTCGACGACATGATTTGTGTGGTGTGGATTGTGCAGAGAGCAGAACGACAAGAAAGACCTGGAGGAAGTCTTGAAGAGACGGAGGTGAGTCCGAGCAAGCGGCGGGCGTATCCGGACCCTGCTTGAAATTTAGTTCGGAGAGAGCCAACAACTTTTTGGCGGGAGGGAAATAAGTTCAGATATCCAACTCTTCTCCTCCTCCTCCTCTTCTTCTTCTTCCTCTACAACAACACATTCCTCCCGCTCTATACTACCCACGATGAGCGCCGACGACGCCACGCAGGAGACGCCTCAGCGCACCGCGATTGGTATCTCCTTTGGAAACTCGTACTCCAGCTTCGCCTACGATGGACTAGTCCTGGCCAACGAAGAGGGAGACCGACAGATCCCCACGATCCTCTCGTATGTCAGCGGTGAAGAGTTTCAGGGCACACAAGCGAAGGCACAAATCGTCCGCAACCCACGAAACACCGTCGCCGCATTCCGCGATTTCCTGGGAAAGTCCTTCTCCGAGATCGATCCCACTCCATGCCACTCGAGCGCCCACCCGGTCGAGCACAACGGTGGAAAGAGCGTGGCCTTTAGCGTGCAGGAGAATGTCGACGAGGATGGAAGTGCCAAGGGAGACAGGAGCACACTCACCGTGGACGAGATCACAACCCGCCATTTGCGTAGACTGAAGCAGTCTGCGGCCGATTACCTTGGAAAGGATGTCACTGCGGCGGTCATCACAGTCCCGAGCGATTTCACCGACGCACAGAAGGAGGCTCTCACCGCTGATGCGTCTGCGGCGGGTCTCGAAGTCCTGCAATACATCTCCGAGCCCGTCTCCGCCCTTCTCGCACACGACGCAAAGGTCCAGCAAAATGGAGAGGACAAGCCAGCACAGCAGGACAAGACTGTGATCGTCGCCGACTTGGGTGGCAACCGCTCGGATGTTGCAGTCATTGCCAGCCGTGCCGGTCTGTACACCACTTTAGCCACCGTCCACGACTACGAGCTGGGAGGTGCCAGCTTGGACAAGGTTCTCGTCGAGTATGCCGCAAAGGAGTTCCTCAAAAAGAACAAGTCTGCCAAGGACCCGCGTGAGAACGAGCGCAGTCTCTCCAAGCTCACTCTCGAGGCCGAAGCTGTCAAGAAGTCCCTCTCCATCGGTGCATCCGCCAACTTCTCGATTGAGTCCCTCTCCGACGGCATCGACTTTCAGCTCAGCGTCAACCGCACTCGTTTTGAGTTGCTCGCCAGCAAAGCCTTCGCATCTATCACTCGTCTGGTGGAGAGCGCTGTTGCGAAAGCCGGCCTAGACCTGCTCGATATTGATGAGATTCTCCTTTCCGGTGGATCGTCGCACACTCCCAAGATCGCCTCCAACATCGCCTCGCACTTCCCCGAGTCAACGACGGTCATCGCGCCGAGCACTTCACCATCCGCTGTCAATCCCAGCGAACTGGCCGCTCGCGGCGCCTCAATTCAGGCACTGTTGATCGCTGGTTTCGAAAAGTCCGACATTGCAGAGAACACCGAGGCGATCGTCACCGCTGCACCTCACATTCCCCACGCCATCGGTCTTGTCACCAGCGACGACTCCTTCGCCGTCATTGTCGCCGCCGACACTCCCGTCCCAGTCCGGAGAACCGCTCAGATCACCGTTGCAAACGGCGGTGATGTGCTCCTCAAATTGGCAGAGGGTGTCCGCGAGATCAAGGTCACCAAAGAGGAGAAGCCGGCCACGAACGGCAACAAGGATGACGACGATGAGGATGACAGCGATGACAGCGATGATGAGCCCGAGGAGATTCGTTCAAAGGTGTGGAAGGCGGGCAAGGCGCTTGCAGAGGTGGGGATCAAGGGTGTGAAGAAGGGAGGCAAGGTGGAGGTTCAGATCAATGTGAACGCGGACTTGAGCTTGACGGTTGTGGCGAGGGAAGTTGGTGGAAAGGGTGGTGTACGAGGGATTGTTGAGGCTGCGGCGTAGCGTGGTTTGTTGGAGCAGGGCAATGGATGGAGAGTGGTCAAGGGGTTAGGTTAGCACTTGACGCCAAATGTTCGATCAATGAGATTCAATGGCTGAATGGACACAACGAAGATGAGGCATAGAGGGATGGAAATTCCGCATGACACGAATGAGCATCTTCACAGCCTACACTTCCCTTACGGCCATACCTCCGTTGCTCCGCTCATACCGCAACACACGACTTGGAGACTCGTGGCTCAAACTGCACAGTCTGAGCTGGAGGACGGCAATAATGTTGCTGCTCTCATCCCTCACAGACACCGTACAATCTCTGGGTATTTCTCCGCTCTCTCGTGCGGACTGTGCACTCCAAGCCAACAAAGGCCGCCGCCTCGGTGCGGTTTTCAGCGGGATCATGGAGATCTTCGTCTCTCCATGCCATATTGGAGCCTCTCTGCATGTGAAAGACGGCTTACATAATCCTCGCGAAACCTTCCCTGTCGTGAAGCATTGACTCACCCCACCAAAACATCCCCACTTCCGTCACCAAAGAATTTCTGGCACGTCTTCTTCAACTCAAGTACAACAACATCATCCTACCACATCCATGGCCGACTCCGCCGAAATCCCCGAGCGACCGAAGGACGCTGCTCCAGCTGCCGAAGGAGAGGGCGAGGACAAGGGACCATCCAAGAGCGCATTGAAAAAGGCCGCCAAAGAGAAGGAAAAGGCGGAGAAGAGAGCAAGACTCGCAGCTGAAGAAGCCGCACGCAAAAAGGAGGCCGACGCCAACGACGTCAGCAAGGAGGACTATGGCGAGCTACCGTTGGTGAGGACATCAACCGGAGCCAAGCATGAGAAGCTCGCAGAACTCGCGGAGAAGTACGATGGCCAGGCGATCGAGGAGGGCAAAGGACCGGCCGTCATCTTCCGCGCAACAGTCAACAACGCACGCAACCAAGGCGCGAAGCTCTCCTTCCTGCAGTTCTCCCAAGGCGCCAACACGATCCAGGCAGTGGTGGCACAATCCGACAAACTCTCCAAGCAAATGGTCAAGTTCGCAGGAGGAATTCCCACGGAGAGTGAGGTTGTGGTGCACGGAACATTGCAGAAGCCGTTTGAGCCTGTCAAGAGCACGACTATTCAGAATCTGGAAGTCCACATCACAAAGCTGTACATTCTCTGCAAGGCGGACTCACAGCTGCCACTGCAGGTGGCTGATGCGGAGGGACGAATCCCTGCGGAAGGAGAGGAGAATGCCGTGCAGGATGGGAAGCCGATAGTATCCCTCAACACCCGACTGAACAACCGCACAATCGATCTCAAGGCGAACCTCAACCATGCCATCTTCACGATCAAGTACGGCGTGCAGAAGCTGTTTACGGAATTCCTCGACGAGCGAGGCTTCCTCGGCATGAACACTCCGCGCATGCTGGGTGCCGCTACCGAAGGTGGATCCTCCGTCTTCGAAATCAAGTACTTCAACGACAAGGCCTACCTCGCGCAATCGCCTCAACTCTACAAGCAAATGATGATCGCATCCCGCTTCGAGCGAGTGATGGAGATTGGACCCATCTTCCGCGCCGAGAACAGCAACACCGCCCGTCACTTGACCGAGTTCACCGGTCTGGATCTGGAGATGGCATTCGAGGAGGATTACCACGAGGTGGTGACACTTCTGGAAGAACTCATGCTGTACATCTTCAACGGTCTCCGCACAAAATACAAGAAAGAAACCGACCTCGTCCGCACCGTCTACCAAGTCGAAGAATTCAAGCTCCCACCACCCGATAAAGTGCCCCGTCTCCACTTCAAAGAAGGCATCGCCATGCTCCGCGAAGCAGGCGAAGACCTCAACGACTTCGACGATCTCTCCACCCCTCAAGAGAAGAAACTCGGCGCTCTCGTCCTCGAAAAGTACGGCACGGACTTTTTCGTGCTCGACAAATTCCCCCTCGCCATCCGTCCCTTCTACACCATGCCCTCGGCCGAGACGCAAGCCGCCTACGACCCCAAGGACCCGAACGCGGGCTACTCCAACTCGTACGACTTTTTCATGCGCGGGCAGGAAATCATGTCCGGCGCGCAGCGCATCCACGACGCGACGTATTTGGAGAAGAGGATGAAGGAGCATGTCACTCCGGTCGATCCGAAGAGTGATGGATTGAAGGACTATGTGAATTGTTTCCGTTATGGATGTCCGCCGCACGCGGGTGGTGGCATCGGGTTGGAGAGGATTGTTATGTTGTGGTTGGGGTTGCCGAATGTGAGGTTGGCGAGTCTGTTCCCGAGAGATCCGGGTCGGTTGATGCCGTAGATGATTGATGGAGCGGTATGGTGAGGGATGATCAGGTAAGGAGGGCCATGGACCGGTCGCACGGCGCATGATGAGAAGCGCACGAGCAATCTGCAGGATGGAGTTCGTGACTACCACCCGCTGCGTCTGATGGATCGTGGAGGAGGACTTTCGACAAACAAGAGCATAGCATATCAAATCCCATGCCAGTTGTCAGCTCATCTTGGCTCAATCTCTACGAATCTCTTGGTACACCGCCGACCTGTACTTTTGTCTGGTCGTCTGGCCTTGTTTGAACCACGTCGTCCAGCATCACGTCTTGGAGCGGCGAGACGGTTGACTTGGCTGTAGTCCCTTGTCTATCCCGCTTATGTAATCCACACACAAAGGCGACGGGACTGCACTCTCAAACCGACCTCACCTGCTCCTTTCTGACAACGGAGAAGAACATTCACCGACAAAAGACGCCAAGTCTATATTCCCAGCCCCATATCACACTTGACGCCTCAAAAACGGCATCACCAACCCGCGACAACCACGAAATGTTGTCTTCTTCAATTCGCCGACTTCTCCTCTTTCTTCAAGCTCCGGCCTCGGCCAGGCGGTGCCGAGTTGCCGTCTGCCCAACGCCCGGTTTGTATACAACTTCCCGCCCTCGATATAAGGACCTATGATTCACTCACGATTGCTATACCCTTGTCACTGCTGCTCCCGCGATCTTCGGCTGCGTTCCATTCAGTCTTCCACAGTCAAGCAGCGCTCTCGCATCTTCTTTTCGAGGACAACAAGGTGCCAGTAACGACATCTGCGTTTAGGTAACACAGACGCTCTAGCTTGGGGTATCGCGCACACTGAGTGTCTTGTCTGCTTCTCATCTTTGCTTTGCCTTCTTCTTCTCTTCGTTTCTATACATGGACTGAGCCTTGGTATCGACCTATTGTCCTCCTCAATCACTACTCTACAAAGTAGTCCGTTTGAACGGGACCGAGGAGCACTCATTCCCACCCGACAGTGGACCACAGAACACTCGCCACCACTCCCAGCAGAGTCTGCACACCCCGACCATGGACAACAGCCAAACGACGACCGAAGACGAACGTCGAGATCATGAATCTCTCCCTGATTCCGAGAAGAGCGATGCGTTCACGACGACAGACGAGAACAAGCAAGCCCTGGGAATGATCACTCCGGCCGAAGCCAATGCCCCAACGCCAGCTGCACCACCGACGCAAGACGGCGGCACGAGAGCCTGGCTGCAAGTCGCGGGATCCTTTCTCGTCTTTGGAAAGTGCGTCAATCCATTCACTCTGCTCCATCTCCTCCTCCTCCCGAACTAACAATTGTTCCAGCCTCTGGGGCATGAGTTTTGCATTTGGGAGCTTCCAAGCATTCTATGTCACCGACGCCCTCCCAGACCTTCCTGCTTCCACCATCTCTTGGATAGGAACCGTAACCATTTTCCTCCTCATCCTCATCGGTGTCATCTCCGGCCCCCTCTTCGACCTCGGCTACTTCCGCACAATGCTCATCACCGGCGCCCTCATCGAAACCCTCTCCGTCTTCCTCGTCTCCGTCTCTTCCACCTACTACCAACTGATGCTCACCCAAGGCGTCCTCATGGGTCTAGGAAACGGCCTCCTCTACCTCCCCGGATTGGCATTAGTATCTCGCAGCTTCAAGCGCAACCGCGCAATCGCGATGGGAATCACGACCTGTGGTGCGCCAATCGGCGGCATCGTATACACCCTCGTCTTCGAACAACTCATCTCCCGCACCTCCTTCGGCTGGACCGTCCGCGTCATGGGATTCATCATGTTAGCATCCTACCTCCTCTCCTTCCCCCTCCTCCTCTTCCGCGCCACAAACCTCGGGGATCTCGCAGCCGGCGGCGCTCCTAGAAAACTCTTCGACCCAACCGCCCTGCGCGACACCCCCTTCTGGGCCTACGCCTGGTCGAACTTCTTCATCTTCCTGGGATACATGGTCCCCTTCATCTTCATCCCCTCCTACGCTCAACAGAACCTCGGCACGTCCCGCAGTTTCTCCCTCTACATCTCCATCATCGCCCAAGCGACCAGCATCGCATCGTCGGCCGTCTCGTGGCGGGTCTGTGCGCCGCCCACATCGGCGGTATGATCCCCTGGATCGTCTGCGTGGTATCCTCGGGCGCGCTGTGTTTGAGCTGGATCGGCGCTACCTCCGTCGGGTCTTTCGTCACTTTCGCGGCGTTGTATGGTGCGTTGAGTGGCGCGCTCATCCCGCTTCCGCCGAGCGTTTTCCCCCAGGTGTGTCCGGATCCGAAGGTCTTTGGCGCGAGGCTGGGTATGGCGCAGGGGATTGGGAGCGTGGCGAGTCTGGTTGGGCCGCCGATTGCGGCGGCGTTGGCGGAGGTCAGTTCGAGAGGACGGGAAGAGGGGGAGGGGAAGAGTTTTTTGGGGTTGCAGGTTTTTGGCGGGTTGGTGTTGTTGGTCGGGGGAGGGGGGTTGGTGGGTTTGTGGGGGATTTTGATGAGGAGGAGGGGTGTCGGGGGTTCGAAGTTGATTTAGAAGGGGGTTCTTTTTCCGCGTGGGGTTGGAAAGGACGGGGTTGATTCATTCATCATTTGGAATGGTATGTTGGTCCCCGAGTACACTGCTTTGTCGCCAAGCGAGGTGTTGTGCAAGCCATTTGCGTTCTGGCGGTCGTGAATAAAGCCTCCCAGCGAACACACGCTGCTAATCATCGGAAAGATCCTCGCTACATTCGCTGCTGCGAAACGATACTGCCCCCCTCTCGCGCATACACACGTCTCTCACATCACATCGCTCGAAAGGGACGCCCTCGAACGGTGGGCTATCGATTGCAGCTCTTCCTCGCTTTCAAATACCTTGCGGAAATCCGACATGATGGCGGAGAGAGACTTTCTTGATGCCAGCGTTGTGCACTGTTAGCGCAGAGACCAGGAATTCGCGCCATATATGGAGGTACGACTTGCTCGGTTCTTGGAGGTCCATGTTGTGATTGATGTCGACTCCCAGGATCTGACGGAGTTGTTGCTCGCTCGTCAGATCCACTATTAGAAGCACGATACTGGCGTTCGCGAACGCTGATGGTGAAGAGGAGACTGGTCAATTGAGAAGTGCGTTCAATCAAGGATGTGATGAGCGCTGGTTGACGAGAGCCCTGTCTACCACCTCATCAGTGCTTGTGGTGATCTCTACTCCATGGTTCACGATGAACGCAGGATCTTCCTCACCGACGGATGGCTTTTTGGGCGTTACCATTGACACTGTTACTGTTACGACCGGCGATGTGCTTCATAAGGTCACCGGCGTGGATATAACCCGTGAAGGGCAGAAAGGCGACTTTCCCGCTGGTGGGACAGGCGTATGTACACGGTCTAGGGCTCCGAAAGCGAGCAAGGCGGCACACACCCTGCACGGAAGACCTCCAGCCTTCCCCCTGATTACTCTTCACTCTACAACACCCCCAAAACCAGCCAGCAATCCAAACAAAACTCCTCCAACCCATCCACCAATCTCCATCTTCCCAGCAGCAGCAGGTGCACTCGTCGACGCCGCCGCAGCACCACTATTCCACCTCCAGCCCGACTCTGGCTTTCCCTAACAGCACTCCCACCTACCCTCCTCGTCGCCTGTCGCCTGCGCACCACTTACAAAGGATACGGTACCCACCCGGCGCAGCGCCCCTTTACTTACATAATACATCATACCGTCCGCGGGGCTCCTCTGCTTCCCCGACGTGAGCTCCTAAAGACACGATGTAGACCGCAGAACCAGAGAGTCGTAGCCAACGAAATTCGTCTGGCCGTCGTCGAGGATTTGTGGCCGACGAGCGCGACGGACGTGGTGAGTGTGTTTTGGATTCCTGGAGGTTTGCACGAATGATTTTGGGGTGAAGGGGATGTGAGGTTGCCGGGTGTGGCGATGGCGGAACATGGCGGAGGACATTGTTGGGGGAGATGCGGTTGTGAGTTGTGGCAATGGTGTGCTTGATTCCAAGACGACGATGATGATGAAGCGCGTGATCTTGCAATGCGGTGAAGTCGAGAGACAGCTGTGATTGAGGAACGGGAGAATGCAAGAGTTGGAAGAAGTCGGCAAGACCTCATGATTTCTACCTGGACGTCTCTGCCAAACATACCCAGGTACTCGCCGCTATCGAAACTCTGCTCGGAAAGGCAGCCTTGATTACCGTCCGTGGCGCCGTGCTAGATTTGTGGTATAGCTCCGCAATTGGACTCTCGGGTGTTCCTGCAGGATCGCCCGTTTGGATGATGGAAAGGATCCGGGCGAATTTCCGGTGTTGTGGTCGCATATATGGCCGAACCACGTCTGTCTGCAGCTTTGTCTGGTGGGTTGGTAGCAGACTGTATGAGATACACGAAGGCCTTCAAGCCTGTTTGCTTGCTGCTGACAGAGGGATGTGAACTTCGGCGGTGTTCTGGTCGATTCACTTTTGCGAGATCCCAGTCTTGCAGGAGCACTTGTTCGAGTGATGTGGTTTCGCCTAATATCGAAGCGGTCAAATTACCACTACTTCTCGTTTGAACGCCATCGAAATTCTCCCATCGATGCACGCATGATCATTGCCAACCTCGCCTTCCACCCTCCTCAAAACTCCCGGCTCTCCCCAATCGCCATCGTCTCAAATCTTGCCTCGTCGAACCCCTTCTCCCTACAGGCCTCCTTCAACAACACCGCGGGCTCAGTAACATCCTCCTCGGTGAGTACCCATGTGCCCCAATGCATCGCCAAGGCTTTCTTCGCCTGGACGTCCTCGCAAATATTCACCGCATCGTATGGATCGCCGTGCAGAGGACTGAACAGCCATCTCGGAGCATATGCTCCAATCGGTATGAGAGCTAGATCGAACGGTCCTCGTAGCTTCCCGATCTGCGCGAATGCAGGGCAGACCGGGAGGTCGTTCAATGCCGGATTGTGGGCGTCGAAAGTGCGTGATGTGTCGAGTCTTTCGGGAATGCTTCGGTAGCCTGTATCGCCGACGAAGTAGACTGATTTCGGGTTCGGTTGTGTTGGAGGAGTGGTGATGGACCAGCCGCACCAGAGGGTTGTGTTACGATCGGAGCCGGTGCGGGCGGTGGCGTGTTGAGCTGGTAGACAGGAGAATGTCGCCGTTGGAGAGGACGATCCGGGCAGCGTGAATTCGGAGGATTGCCACCAGTCCATTTCCGTGATGGTAGAAGGCGTGCCGATGTTGTTGGTGAGCAACCACTTCTTCAGATTCAGGGGCACGAAGAAGTGGGCGTTCGGGTTGGCGGCGTAGATGGCTGTCAGGTCCGGGTACGACATGTGGTCGTAGTGATTGTGAGATATCACAACGACGTCAATGGGAGGGAGGTCGGAGGGTTGACACGGCGCTGGAGTGTATCGAGCAGGGCCGAGGAAAGAGAGGGGCGAACAGCGGTTTGTGTAGACCGGGTCGAATATGACGGTGAGATTGGAGGAGGTAGAAGGGAACTCGAGGATGTAGGAAGCATGGCCCAGCCAGGTGGCTCGCACGGTGGAGTGATCGGATCGAGGGGTACGGTGAGCTCGAAACGTCGATTTGAGGACATCTATCGCAGGGTTGGACGTGTCTGGTTTGTTGGCCTGGCCGAGGAGGTTTCGTTTCATGATTTTGAGGGCAATGGCCGGGCCGCCTGGGTCGACAAATGAGGGCCATGGGTTGTGGAAGGTCTGATTTCGTTGTTTGTGGTGAGATAGTTGCTTGACATTGTCTGGGCAGGGAAGAGTGTAGTCCGGCGTGGTGACATTGGCATGAGCAGTGGTGGACGACATCCTGCTGCTTGTCTTGGCCATTCTGTGGGACGATGTTGTCGTCGCCCGTGCTGCTCGGCGTATTGATACTAGGGGTGGAGCGGAGCGGCGTAGGACGGGCAACATGGGGGATCGGAGGTGTTGATGATGGACGACAGCGGCGAGGTTGATGTACTTTACTTCATGAGGAGGAGGATCCGGAATCTACAAGGATCAATCGGGATCATCACAGATCAAGGTCCGACTTTCTTTGGCCCCCAACCTCGGGGATATCGGCCGGTCGATCTCCGTGCAACGGCATCCCGAGGAAAGACTTCTTTTGCGACTCAACTTCGACCCTTTCCTTTACACCCAAAATCACTATACGGACAGCGCCGAGCGTCTGTGGCAACTGTTGGCCAATACGTATTGAATTTTGGAGTGTCGCCCGACCCTAGCTATAACGGAGTATAGCATGCCTCCTTGTTCATGGCCGAGAGTTACTGACATGCTGCGATACACGACAAAATGCAGGACGAAAGCATTCGAGGAGACATGGGTGAAGGAATTGACGGCTAGAATTTCACTCGGAGCGCTGTCGCAAGCGATCACAACTTCCAAGGTTCCGTGTGTGGATGTTCACGCAAGTCGGTGCTCAGAAGCAGATCCTGACATCGACGTTCATGCCACGCCATTCCACACCTGACTTCGACATCGTGCGGGAGAGCTGCAGCATGTCCTCGCTCGAGGAGGCCTTGACTGTCGACGCAATCTGCCATCGCATGTCATTCGCAGCTGGCCGATCCGAGACATTCCCACGCCATTCCTTGACCCTTACAATAGATAATTCGGGCAGGAAGAAGTCCTCTCCTGGAAAGTCCAGCCTTGACGCAGAGCAGGAGATTTGACATCGATACTGGGACCAGGATGAATTGATTGTCTGAACCGTGAGGCCGCACGTCGGACGGTGTTCGCAGCAGGTCGGCGACTATGCGACACAGCCAATAACTTCCCAATCTGGGAGTTTTGTGAGCATGCATACCCTGACAGCGACTTTCGGTTCGCATGCGAAGGACTATCTGGGGTCTCACGAGCAGAGGGTTTCGATTTTCGTAAAGCGTTGATATACACTGCATTGCAGTCAATTTTTCATAACAAAACCCGTGTGATTGTGGCTCTGTATGTGCCTACCAAAGAAGTCCGCTTCAGCATATAAGCCTCCACAGCTGGTCGATCATGCAATCCAAAACCAAACACGCTGGAGCATATTCTTCGGCACAGGCGGTACATCTATCCTCTCCAGCTCATCCATCTCACTCTTGCCCGTATAGCAGTCCACATCTTCGATCCTCTTGCTCCAGCTCCACTCTCTCCTCCTGCCACCAGCGACTGGATCGTTGATTCCAACCACCGCGACGTAAGCCTTGTGACCCAGATACAGAACCAGGAAGATGGGAATCGTGATGTATGCAGCCATGAAGTCTGCGACGTTCCAGTTCTGCGGGAAGAAGACTTGGAAGCCGTTGGTCAGAGTGAGGATGATGACCACGAAGAGGACGAAGTAGGTGGAGTAAGGCTGCAGAGGCGTCTTGTATGGGAGTACGTGCAGCATATTGTTGTAACGCATCGCCTTTCTGAACTTGAGGTATGTGGCCATGACCACAATCCAAGCGATGAAGCCAGAGATCGTGGAAATATTTGAAAGCCAGGTGAAGACCTGGGCGCTACTGCTGTTCAGCGTGAGGAAAGCGAGGAGTCCAACAGCCCAGGTTGCGAGCACGGCAGTATATGGAATGCCGCGCTTGGTAGTGCGGGTGAAAAACTTTGGTGCTTGGCCGGAGATCGAGAGGGAATAGAGCACGCGGGAACCACTGTACAGGAAAGCGTTTCCAGCACTCCATGCTGAGGTCAAGACAGCCGCGTTGATGACGTGATCGAGACCTTCGATGCCGGCGTTCATGATTCCGATGACGAATGGTGAGGCGGAGGCGTTGCCGGCACCGAGGAGCCGTTCGTCGTTGGACGGTACGATCACGCCAATGATGAAGGATCCGAGACCGTAGAAGACCGCGAGACGGTAGATGAAGCGGCGAGCGGCTTTGGGGATATTCCTGCGCGGCGCTACAGTCTCGCCGGCCGAGATAGCAATAAGTTCGGGAGAGGTAATGAAGGCAAAGCCGGCTCTGGCGAAAGCGCTCCAAAAGCTCAAGAACTTGCCAGTGTTCCCTGGCACGATGTATTCTTTGAATGCTCCATATCCGTTCTGGTACTCGTAGTAGCGGAAACCAAGCCTGTCGCCATTTGGGCCGCCTGGTGAAACTATCAGTCGTGCTTGGGCAGTGCGGCATGTATACCAAAGTCAGACATGGCATAACCGTGAGAGACACTTGGATGACGCTGGAGCCCTGCTGCATTTTCGAGGACTTACCGCCGAGCATGATGACGAAGCCAACAATGATGAGGCCAACAATGGTGATGAGCTTGATCGAAGCGAACCAGAATTCGGCCTGTAGAATGGTCAACATCAGGAGCTCCCACAAGGCCAATGGATAGTACTGACCTCGCCGAAGAACGACACAGCGATGATGTTCAAAGCCAAGACCAACAGGAGGAACAGGGCAATCCACACTCCAGCCGAGATGGACTCATTCCAGTAAGAAATGATGACAGCACCCACACTGGCCTCCGCAGCGACCAGAATCGCATACGCATACCAATAATTCCAGCCCGCGGCGAAAGCCAAACTGTCATCGAGGAAGCGGTTGACGAAGTAGGGGATCGTGATGCCCTTCAACGGGAGGTACGTGACCATCTCGGCGAGACAGTTCATGACATTCCAGACCACCAGCATCATGCTGAGGTAGGCCATGAGAAGCGGTGCCGGTCCAACTGTGCTGAGAATGGCGCCGGATCCGATGAAGAGTCCGGTTCCGATTGCTCCTCCCAACGCCAGGAACTGGATATGACGACTCTTCAGTCCTCTCTCCAGCTGGTGGCCTCCAGACAGATCGATCTCGTTGATTCCGGTCATGGTGTTCGTTTTGCTGATGTCCATGGCGGACGTCTCGCCATAGTCATGGCGCTTGGCCTCGAGGTCGTCCATGCTTCCGCTCATGTTGTGTAGAAGCCAGCAAAGACCGCTACAGTAACACTCCACCTGACAAGAAGACGTCGATGCTTGAATGCAGTGCACGATCTGGGCGCAGGATTCGCAAGATTAAAGAAGTGAGGTCAAGGATAGCCAGGCACGGCTAGAAGAGGTCCAAATTGCCTTGCCATTTTTTTTTTACTCCACGCCGTCTCTCCACACACCCTACCAATTGGCGGGAGCACTTTCTGGGGTACATGAGATCGGGGGGATTCTTCGGTCGAGCAGTCCCGATCAAGCAACTCGGTCCCTTTTTGCCATTATGTAACGCCTGCTTGGCTGTTCGGGGAGGGTCTGGTTCTTCTTCGGTGGAGACATGGCCTTGCGATAACGGAGTGCAGGCTGTGCATCCCTACAATGGACGCTGACAACAATTCGGCTTTCTGCGTGTATTCGTGCCTTCACGTGGGTGGGTGGATTGTAGATGGAAGAAGGTCGGACGATGTAAAACCTACGAATCGAGATCGTCGGCAACCAGGGTGGATACACACCAGCCGGGGTCAAAACGCTATAGATAAGGTAAAACATTTTATATATATTTATACTACGTTTCTAATACGT